>VZTO01025009.1:79489-91838 GCA_013400615.1 Syrrhaptes paradoxus | reverse complement strand
GAACATTTGAGAAAACAATAATCCATTGAAGGAAGTCCTCTAGCTGCAGGCAGGCAGTTATTTATATACAGTTTTAAATCTGGAAAGATAAGGTATTAGCAGTTAGCATTGATACCTATCCTGATTTTTTAAAAAGTTTATATTGACAATAAGCTCGTGGTGGACCATCCTCTTTTCAAATAAACAATAACACTGAATGAAAAATACTGTCTAAAAGTCACTCCTCATTGTACCTTTCCTCTTGGCTTCTTGTAACAAATGAGCCCAGTGCTTTTCTGGAGAAATTAAATGGTGGCTTTTGTTGGTTTTTTAAATGTTTCTAGATGAAACCGAGGCACACATTGACTATGAAGATAACTTTCCTGATGACAGATCGATACCTATTGTTGAGAATGAACACGTCAATGGCAAAGAGGAAGTCGAGCAGGAGCAAGAACAGCTTTCCTTCAGTAAAAGTTCAGAGGAAGGGAGGACAAAAGGTGTTACTCAGGACACAGACACTTCTGAAAAAGGAAGTAGAGCACCAACAGAGTCCCCCGTGTCACTTTTAAGCCAAAAAAACTTGTTTTGGTTTCCATCGGAGGCTTTCAATGAGCCTGAATCAGAGAAAGAGACAGATGATTCCACTAAAGCACTGTTTTCGGAAGGTGATAACCACATTGGAGTGAAGACAGCCTATGATGAACCTGGCACCAAAATGTTTTATGACAGTGAAGATTTCCCCATTGGCCCCATTCTCACCACTAACGGTACAAAGGCAGAGATCGATGCAGTTGCCATTACTGATGAGTCGTGGTTAGATGGCTATCCAGTAACACAGGAAGTGGTAGAGGATGATGAAGAGGAGGCGGATAAAGTTGACAGTTCGATGGGAACAGAAGACGACGTCGTCCTCACGACTGACCAACCCAATCATGTTGAGGTAAGAAAACTGGGCAACGGTAGCCCAGCTCCAGAGGAAGGTTTAACACAGATTGTGGCAGCAACAACAAGGACAGATGATGAGGCGGCCAAAGAGACACCGGTACCGTTTTCATCAGTGAGTGGTCTGGAGAACTTAAGTGTGAGCAGAGGTTATGATGATACCGCCTGGGACCACACAATCACGTCTCTGGAAACGGTGACTCAGGAGCCCACTACGATGATACTGTTTGACATAACCAGTTTAAAAACATCCATGCCAGAAACCTCTGTGATGGTCAGCCGCTCTGAGCACACTCCATTCGCAGAACCAAAAGAAACCACCACCTACCCAGCACAAGTAGCAACCACTGCACCAGCCCCGGACGTCGTTACTGACACATCATCCCAGGAATTAGCTGAGCAAGAAAATCTCACCCAGGGCCTTGGAGAAAAGCCCTTCCCCACTTCCGAGCCATGTGAGGGAGAGGATTGTCCCAAGTCCAGTAAAGGTGCTATCATAGCAGTCATTGTCATTCTGCTCTGCTTGTTACTGGCTGCAGCTATCCTGGCTGTGTGGTTTTTCAAAAAACGGCAGCAGAAAAATTCTGTCTATAAACTAAATGGAAGGTGTCAACCCAGACATCATTGCTACCACCACTACCACCACCAGCACATCGAAATGCAGAAAGTCTAACCAGGAGTCTTTCAGCAAGAAATCAGAAGAAAAACATATTGAAGGATCACATGACTCATGGATGCCAAAATCCATTAGTGCAGAAAGCAGAGGGGAAAAAAAGAATGCTAAAAGACAGAAAAGATTTCATCCTTTTGAAATCACAGTTTAGCATATTTGACCTTTCAGAGCTAAAGAATCTGTTCGTTTTTATCACAAGAGCCTTTGGAGACATCAGCAGGACACAGCATGCTTGGTAGTACGTCTACAATTTTTTTCCGCTTTTACATTTTGCTCCTATTAATAGTAAATTAATGGATTAATTTCTGTGTTACCTGGTTATAATGTAATGGCAGGGCTGGTCAGGCCTCCTTGGTCTATTCTCAGTGGAAAAGGGAAAGAAGGAGGGAAGGAGGGGAGAAGGATGTTTTCAGAGGAACCACACATTTGGTGTTTGTTCCTTTTTTAGAACTTGCCCAACCTGGTCAGGATAAACCACCGTAACCAATTATTACCTGACATGTCTTAAAAAGAAAAACTATTTGCTACCATATTTTAATGGATAGTATTGCAATGATTACTAAGGGACTTTTCTTCAGTGTTGTGAATTTAACAAGCCACAAATGTTGGATCGTTACACTGTTTTTCTGGAAGGTGTTCTTTTAGCCTTGGTGAAGAAGTGCCATTCTTATACTAATCTTTTTATAGAAATCAGGATGTCTCCCTGGAATTCAGAGAATACTGTCAGTGTCATTCTTGCTTGAGTATCAGCAGAAGAGGAGCCAGAGCATCTTTGATTCCAGGTGTGATGATGAATGGCCTCTTATTGCAGAGCCAAACAGTGACAAAGCATTTTCCAGGGGAACCCTACATGAAGTCAGCTGCTTTTCTGAACGTGATACCAGCTGGCCAAGATACTGAATTTTAATTCACAGCCAGTAGTACCTCTGGCAGCTGAAGCCATGTATAATACTTGTGCCATATGAACTCTGTGGAAGGACTGATTTTCACCATTCTGCTCTTTCAGCAGCTGGAGGGGTGTCTGGGGTAGACATCGGCTATGGGAGATGGGTATCCACTTTGAATGCTGCTTGTTGTGGTTTTAAATGTAAAGCAAACTCGGGAAAAGAGAGAGATTGCATCCAGTTGGTAAAATGCAAACACTTGGCTTTTAGACTGGGTGTCAGTGTAAGAGCACAGAAGCTTTTCCAACAGCGTTTTGCATTTCCAGCAGTACTGCAAATAAACAGGGAGAAAGGGGAGGATGTTTTCTGTAATCCCTTAACATAGTTCTGGTGGGTTTAGCATGAAATGCTCTTCCTTACCTTTCAGAATGAACAGGAGAAAGCCTGGCAGCTGTGAATAATCTGCAGGTCAGAAAAAAAATTCTTCTGCCACTCTATTGTACAGTCTTAGCCAAAATATGACAGTAGTTCAACACATCAAAATACTGGAGGAAGAAAAGGTGACTGGGGGGAGTTCACCTCGGTTTTGTGTTCTGCCTTGACTTACAGTGGTAAATTTCTAACTCCATGGAAGGTAGATTTGATGAAATGGAGTGCAGAATTGGGGCCGTCATCAACCGGACATACAGCCATCAAGGAAAACAAAGCATTTTAAGACGATTGCTATACGTTATACTGGAGAATTTGACCTCAGAGTGGTGAGAGCTGAATCTAATTGCCTGGCAAGAGCCACAGAAAATAAAGGAGGACAGAAACTGTACAGATTTGTAAATATTGTGTTCTCTGACATATGCATGACTTTATGCTTTTAATGCATTCTAGATTTTGAAATAACCTAGAATTTCTGTTTTAAACTATTTTTTTATGCAGTAACATTAAAAAGAAAAGCCCATGGATTTCGTACTAAGCAACTTTATGGAGACTGTTAACTCAACTAAAACTTGCCATCTGTAATCTCCTGGAAATATGCTGAAAAATAAACACAGGAACATCCATTAAAAATATTGTTTAACTGAAAGGTGCAAGTATATGTTACAGTTCTGTGTAACATCATTCAAAAAGAAAAGTCAATACTATTTGGTTCAGGAATGGAACACATGAAAATGAGAATCAAAGTATAATTNGATGGCCACCAATAAATATAGTACAGTAAATACAAAATCTGAAGATGATAAGGTACACTAAGGGATGGATTTTAGGCATTCAGTAGCGTCTCAGTCTGAAATTCCCTCATTTCTGTGCTTGCCCTTTCTTTCGCCAGCTAATTGACAATATTTGGTTTATTGTGTTGGGCTCCCTTATTTCATACTGTACCTCAAAAGCTATTAAGTTGTGGATTTGTTGCCGTGGGTATTGAAGTCAGCAGAGATTGACTTTTTTTCCCGTCAGTGAAAAGAATGTATGGGGTTTTTTATGTCCAGTAATTTGTAATGCAAAGATACAATATAGTACATAGCTGTGAAAGATCAGAATATGTAGCTAAGAATGACCATTTTAAAAATTAGCCATAACAAGAAATTATTAGACAGTTATAAGATTCATCAAGCTACAGGGTTACCACCAGTTCATAATCATACATAAATGTTGAATCCCTTTTCAGATAAACAATAGTGAGGGGCAAATAGTGAGCCCCAATGTTTTTCTTTAAAGTCAGTAACCACATAAAGTTACACCTCTGACCCCCATATTTCCACTTGCAAGTAAGCAAGTTCCATTACTTTACGAAATAATTGATCAGGAGAAAAGTACATTTGTTACTTCTTGCTGCTCATGAGGCCTACCCATGAGCTACATCAAAGAGAAAAGAAAGTTAAAAATAAGCAAGGAAAACTTAAGGCAGTTTTTCAACAGAAAAGGTTAGCATTTATAAACTGAAAAAAATCAGAACTCTCCACAGAATTTAGTTTCCATATATCATCAGTACACTAAGGAGAGAGAAGAGGGGAGGGAGGAGAGCTGGGTGTCCAAACTGCTGAATATTTCCTTGCCAAAAATAAATAAATATCTATTTATTTTAATATTTTTTTCCTAGGCACTGAAGAGGACTTAAGATACAAAACCTTGATTCGCTGAGGTGTGCAACCCAACTTACCTTGGCTATTTCTTCCTTCACTTCTTTTTTTGTACAGAGCTTCAACTCCCCACACTAGGTCATTCAAGTCTTGAGTCACCAGAAAAAAGAAGTTGCTGTTTAAAGTATGGCAGACAACCAAAAGTTCAGACAGCTGCAATGAAGGACTAGTTGTGGGTTTTTCTCGCTGCCTTGCTACAAACTGCATCACAGCTCTATGTTCAAACATTATTAAATGGGAATGTTTTCTCTGGCACCGACTGCTTCTCCCCACAGTTTAAGTATTGATTTTTTTTAACTGAAGTAGCTTTGGTTTACAGCTCACATTAGAACTTAAAAACATCTTTCCATAGTAGCTGGCATATGTAGGCAACTGTTTATTCTCAGTCCCAGCCATAATAAACACTTGTACTTTTATAATCCAACCAATCTTTGTCTCATCACAACTTCGTTTTCAGAGCTGTAAAATTTGCATGCTTTTAAACTGTTTTTCATGAGGGCTCTCTAGACATTGAAAGATTTTTCTGTGTCTGCCGTTGTTATCAATATAGACAGAGAATTCATGGTCAAGGATGTGGAGATACACAGTGGGCATTAATTGCAACAGTGAATTGAGAAAAAGCTTCGTAAAGCAGGACACGCTACAGGGCTTTCAGACTAATATCTTGTCTTGAGGAGATCCACCTTTAATTCTACCTCAAACTTTTTCTGGCAAGTGTGAAGCAATGGCATCTCTTTGGTCAGATGGGCTTTCCAGGTGAATTGCGAACAGCATCTGACTAACTTTTAGTTTTATATTTTAGCATTCCAAAGCAGTAAAGCTCTGGAAAATGGAGCAATTTGAATTTGCTTTTTGGCTCATGCCTTGTCAACAGAAGTAATGAAGGTCTGCTTGCAGAACCACTACCGTGAAGGAAAGGTCCCAGCAGGACATTTGAATTCCCATTGAATGTGCCAGAACTGATCATTCTAAAAGTATTTGTTTTTCATAGCTGACTTTATTGGCTATCGGAGTCACCGAGACACAGAAGTATGGAGCCTGCGATCCTGTTTTATGGGGACAGAATGAAAATTCAAGGAGAAAAATCGCTATGACCCTTCTTCCTTTTCTAATAAATATTGCTATTTATGAGGATGAATTAGCAAGAAGCTGGTAATACATCACAAATGACTATCAATAAAGCTGGTATTTGAAAAAGATTACATACTTAGCATAGTCTTTCAGATACACTGATTTCTAACCTGTGAATCTCTTCCCTTGTCCAAACTTTGGTTCTTAAAGTAAGAAAGATTGTCCTGACAGCCAGCAGTCATGTTTTTCCCATAACCAAATATCCACTTCAGTGTGCCAGAATTGGTGACTCCGTTTAATCTCCAGCTTTAAAGCAGTTCCCCATCACACAGGACCCCATCAGGGAGATCAATAGACAGGGCTGGCAGACACACGGTACCTCTGTGGCATTCAAGTCAGTGACACAAACACGGTGGCTTCAACAAAATGACACATCCCTGAGCATCAGCATCATTCTGTAAGCCTTGTCAGAAAAAGAAATGGAGGTGAAACCTAAATATCCTATCAAGTTAGGCAGAAAACTTACAACTGCAAGAATTGAAGATGGCAGAAGAGAGGCAAGAACCATATTCCTGCAGCCTCCCAAGAAGAGCTGGCAGGATCAGAGAAGTAAAAGAAAAGACACTGATTTATTGCAGTCACATGTAAATGTTGGCAATGAACAATAGCAGCAGCAAAAGAAAAATCAGTTAAAAGAACCTGAGAACACTGAAAAAAGCCACAACAAATACTGAAGAACCGAATGAGGAGCTATTTCTCATTAGAAAAGAACAAGGGTTTGAGAACTGTTTGTACTCATTAAGATTGAACTGGCTTGGGACCATATGTAGTGGAAATTAAGAAAGCCAGAAAAAAATCCACAGACACTTGAACAAAATGAAAAAAGGATCATGGTGCCATTTCAGGAGACCACAAGAGTATCAGTTGCCTCCTCAAGTTAAATGGAATGGTAAAGAACATCAGACATACTTAATGAAGGCTTAAGAAAAATAAATCAGTGGCTAATGGACATCTTACTAAATCATGAAATCCACACCTGAGAAGGCACAATGGCAGGGGATTTGAGCTGTGAGGTCAAGAGCTGAGGAAATGACTGAACATGAAAAGAGATCAGCTAAGGAAGCCTTGAAGATAGAATCACAAGCTCACCAGAAAATTGATAACACCCAAGAGACTTGCAATGGCTGAATAACTGTTTAATGAAAAGGAAAAATTAGGGTTGGTAGGTGCTAAATGTATCCCCAGTGTAACTCAATGAAGTCAAATGAATCATGAAACAGGTTAGCTCTGGTGCTCAGTGTTTTACTAGTAGAATTAAATTATTACAATATTTCACCACATAGTTCTTTAAAAAAGATCATACCAACCTCTGACAATTAGTGCCAGAGAGGGGAAGAGAGTTGTTTAACTGTAAAGAAATAATTCTGGGTTGTTTCAGGCCAGAGGACACTTAAAGCTGACCCTGTGGATTCCCCTTCTTGTTCTCTGTAGACACTCAATAGTGTAGATGCTATACTTCTAGCGGCACCAGCTCAGCAAGGTAGCATAGATCATGTTTTGCCTTTTTAAAAACCTAAAGCAGATTTTGGTTTTGCAATTTGCTTCCATTCAGATGAATTAGGGTTCAGTCATAAAGGCACTGAATGCTCTTGCCTCCCCTTGAAGTAAGTGGGATGAAACCACTTGCAGGACTTGGTCCTTAAAGAGGAAAGTCAATTATGAAATCCTGAATCCTCCTTTTCTGAGGTTAGTGGGATTTCTGCTCTTCAGGAGTCTTGTGCACTAATTCACCACTCATCTCTAACACAGTATTTTTTTGGGCCTTCAAAGTTCTTCTGTATAGGACTCTGCTGTAGAGTTAATAAAAGCATCAGGAATTCATATGCAAGTATTTTTTATGAGTCCATTTATAATTGTCTCAGTCTCCACTGTACTTACTTTTGGATTAAAACTATGCAGATAGCCCCACCAGAGTGAAAAAAATAATGCAAGCTGTTTTCTACAGAAGAGAATAATAAATACATCGACCATCATTATTCTATACAAGATTGGCCCCACCTCACACATGAATCACAAGCTGTTTCAACAGAAAGAGTAAGAATTGGTAGGGAAAATGGATTATTTATTATTCAGTTTTAAGTTACCTCAGTTTCACCTAATGGAATTTAATTTAATAAAGATCAACACTGCTTACAGAATTATTTAAGCAATTTTTACAAAAGCGCTAGTTGTGCTTTGTTAATCATCTTACTTCAGCTATTTAAATGTATCTTAACTGGGATTCAGTGTCACTTTATCCATCATCACAGAAAAAGACATACATAAATAATACAATACATAGAAAGTCTAGAGGAACTGTTTTGTCTCCTGTGGTTCACAACTGAAAAAAGTTCTTTGGAATTTAGCTGTACTGTTAGTAGAACAGCACTGAAATGAGCAACCTTACTGATAGCCCAGATAATACAAACAGTCTGCTTTGTTGTGTTTGTGTAAAAAAAAGAAAGCTCAAGAGGAAAACCCAAAAGCACCAATTCTGTAAATGCACAGAGAAAAGCCATGCTCACCGAAGAGTCCGTGCAGCATGGAAGTGACCTTTCAGGAGTGGATCTTGTGACTCAAGGTGTAGCTTAAAAGGGCAGCTTTGAGGTATATCTAACTGGAACTACAGGTGACCAAAAACAATAGGAAGGAGCGATAGTGAGTTTTCACTTTTGTAAAATACTTCGTGGTGATTTCACTCATCAGGATTCCTTCTTTTCCTCTACTTCTAACAGCTCATCAAGGAATTCCACAACTTCACCCTAGAAAGGATTAAATTTAACAGAAACAAGTTAACTCTGTACTGAAAAATCAGTGGAAAATTTTAACCATTTTAATCAAAACATAAACTGTTGTAATAGGTGTCTAAATATTTTTTAACATCCTTCATAAAGAAGCTAGCACAACAAGCCTATAAAATGCATGTAAATGGCCCACACAGGGGTAGCACAGGTACTTGCAGTGACATACAAACCAGGAAGACCTCTCCTTCACAGTAGATCCTCTTGTACCTTTTCAGGTATTTAAATAGAGAATTAAATTCTCAAACTTAGAAAGTGGAGACATAAGTGTTTAAAGCGCCTGTTAAATTAGGAAATTGTTAAAATACCACAAAACATTAAGGAATTTTAGAAAGCTTCAAAATTCAAAGCAGAAGTGCTTTTCAGAACCATAACTTTGTGTCTGTCTGCTGAAACCATTTATGCCCTCTGTTACAGCCTTTAACACACACGTTCTTCCTTTTCACCCCCAGATCTTCACGCGCCATGCTTCAATGCAGCAAAAATGTAAAGAATCAGAGATATTCAAATGTTTTCCATACTGGAAACAAATAACATTGCATTTAGATTCAGACCAGAAAATATTATATTTACAAGTTCTAAAAAGGTCTTGAGGTGTTATTTAGGTTTTTTCCAAAGCCAATGTCACTTTCTGATAGAAAAATATTCTGCTAGAAATTCTGATCAGCTCTTACTCACTCTCGTATTTAAAATAATGAGAGTTTATAACTTTTATGCTGAAACAAGTCATCCTTGCTTGGATGACCATTTTCCTTCTTCCCTTCAGCCCCCATTCCAAGTCTTCATGAACTGTATTAAGATTCCGAGCCTGCTCAATGAAGAATGCAAAGAGTATTTTACAATCCTAATTAAATTTTAAGCACATTTTTGTTTAGAAAGGTATTCTTAGGAAGACAGCATCTTCCAGACACATACAGTTTGAGGCTCAAAATTTTAGAGCTTTCTGTTCTAGTGAGGAAAGGGCATTAAAGCCTCTGTCAGTGAAAATAATAAGAAGAATTGTTGAATTTTTGTCTATTTTTAATAGAACAACTGTATTATGGATATGGTGATTAAAAATATTAACATCACATTTTTCAGAAGTGTGATTAGCAAGGAGAGAAATAATGAGAAGCAAGCAAACAAAAACAAAAGTGGGAGGAAAGCTGGCTGAAATAACTGCTGCTCTTGTTCCCTTGCTTCACAGTTCCATCTTAAAAGACTGCTGAGTTTTTGCAACTGTGAAGTGGTTTTAGCAAGTCCAGAAGGATGGGAATTTATTTTGCTTTGAATTTGTTCAAAACATCTAAGTATCCAATTCAATAAAAACACAAGAAAAAAAATAGCCAGTGCTTTCATATTCCCTACTTGTCTTCCTGGTTGCAGGAAGTCTGGCAATTGGAAAATCAGGAATTCAACATTTCTGCACGTTTCCTTTGTTAGAAGTATTTTGATTGCCTGAGGAGCCCAACCGTGGGAGGAACTCAATACCACTTCACAAATGCACATGAAGAAAACAGCCATGAGGTCCAACAGTCACTATGCAAGCAGTTGGGAGATACAGAAACAGAACCACAGAGAGAGGACTTTGGGTCAAGTTTTCTAGCACAGCTCCTAGAAGTGTGGGCAGAAGCATCTGGGTGCCTCTGAAAGGAACTATGAGATTGGGTATACAGGTATCTGATACAGGGGTCCCAGATCTAATTCAGACTGATTCTTCTACAGCTCAGGATAATAGTTTAATAAAAGAATAACATGTATTAGAAAGGAATACTCTCTTTGGTCTACCTGCAAAGACAACCCTCCAAAGGTAAGAGCCTGAGAGGAAGGGTGAAAGGCACCAACAGGGGACTGGATGACCCAGAATTAAGCGTCAGGAAGCAAGGGAGTTTCAATATTGTGCCTTTAGTAACTCAACCATATGGGAACTTAATTCAGTTCCTATTACTCTCACGCTCATTAATAAGGTAGGATATTTCAGAAGACACAGGAGATCCAGACAGAATTCAGGTTTTTTTCTCCTAGTATGTTTTTAAATCCAGAAACACGTAAGAAACCTGAGTTTTAAACAGAAAAGGGTGTTTAAAAGCAACAGTATTTGAAATAAATTTGACTTAAATCTGAAATCTTCAGTGCCTGTAATTGATCTCTAAAGGAAGGTACAACAAAGCTTTTGTGATCTATTGAGAACTACTGTGTAGAAAGAGAGGTTGAAATATGGCAAAAATATGAAAACAGTTGCCAAAAAAATATATAGAGAGAAAACGTGCTGCAATGCAATGGAATAATTGGTTATTTGGTATGTTGGTTATTTTTGAAAACACAAACCCCTCCACATTACAGTTAAAGACAAAGAAAACCTGTAGTTAAAATATTTTTGCCTGCACCTTCACAGTCAGAATGTAAAACATTTGCTAGGTGTCCATACTGTGGTTGGCATCCTAATGAAAAGGCGATAATGCTACGTCAGAAGAGCTGCTCACGTTGTCACACCAGTGGCTACGACCAGATGGATTACTGTCCTTGCCCAATTATCCTGCACCAGACATTTTGCAGGACTGAAGCAAATATTTCAGAGGTGTTCATTCCAGGGAAAAAGCCTCCTGCCCGCTGCTATCTGATAACTTCATGCTGGCCTGCAGACCCGAATTCTGGAAATGGTTCTCTGATACGATTTAAGCATTCAGTGTGACAGAGTTCCTTCTGTTACCTGGTATGCTCTGTGGTTCCTACCTACCTTAACAGGAAGGACAGCAAATTTTACATGCAAAGTCACCTCCAAACCGTAATTCTTTCTGCTGCCAGCTACTGCAGGGGACAACAGCCACCCAGCACTAATGCAGGTGACATAAATATGCTGCTCAGACAAAGTGCTGATATAAATCAGAGTTGAGCAACGTATGGCCCACAGTGTGATGCAGCTGCCTGGCTGGTAGCTGGTAAATCATTATGTGAAGTCTGACTAAGCTCGGAGAAGAGCAGGATTTGCCACCAGACCAGTACATGGCTGATAGTTAGGCAGCCAGCAACTGGAAAGTACGCACACATGGACAGCTTGGTCAGCCACAGGGAAGCACATCCTCCTTAGCAAGCTGGCCCTTGGTCCACAGCCACTGCCTCCTGGTTGGTGTTGGAGGTCACGTACGTGTCAGCTGGCACCCCATGACCCCCCTCCGAGTGCCACCAACCTCTTCCCTCTCCCAGTCCAGGGATGGTCAGCAGAAAGTCACAGTGACAGCAAGGGAAATGATGGGACAGGTATAGCCTGAAATATGGGAGGCATGATATTGAACAGCAGCAGGGGAATGCTCTCCAACTGGTGTGAGTGGTAGGAAGAATCAGAGGAGCTCATCTGATCAGCTGGAGCCTATAATTATCTGTCAGATATGCAAACTGAGCACCCTTGATTCTGATTAACAACTGAACAGAGGGACAAACAGAAAGAACAAGTTTTGCACTGCAGTACACAGTAAGTAATTGAAGAAGGCTTTACAGAGAGTACGTGAGTAGGTGGATTATAATAAAAATAATTTAAAAACAGAGTTCTTGGTCAATTCTGAACAAGACAACCCAGGCTAGTGAGATCATAGAATCATGGAATCATTAAGGTTGGAAAAGACCTCAAGGATCATCAAGTCCAACTGTCAACCCACACCACCTAACTCACTAAATTATGTCCCTAAGCACCACATCTACACATTTCTTGAACCCTTCCAGGGATGGTGACTCCACCACTTCCCTGGGCAGCCTGTTCCAATGCCTGGTCACTCTTGCAGTGAAGAATTTTTTTCTAATATCCAGCCTAAACCTCCCCTGGTGCAACTTGAGGCCATTTCCTCTTGTCCT
>VZTO01025009.1:55938-79217 GCA_013400615.1 Syrrhaptes paradoxus | reverse complement strand
CTCAGTTTGGTGTCATCAGCAAACTTACTGAGGGAGCACTCAATCCCCTCATCCAGGTCATTGATAAAGATGTTAAACAGGACAGGCCCCAAAACCCACCCCTGGGGAACATCACTGGTGACCAGCCGCCACCTGGACTTAACTCCATTCACCACGACTCTCTGGGCTCAGCCATCCAGCCATTTTTTTATCCAGCAAAGGGTGTTCCTGTCTAAGCCATGAGCCACTAGCTTTTCTAGGAGAATGCTGTGGGACACGGTGTCAAAGGCTTTGCTCAAGTCCAAGTAGATGACATCCACGGCCTTTCCCTCATCCACTAGATGGGTCACCTGGTCATAGAAGGAGATCAGATTGGTCAAGCATGACCTTCCTTTAATGAACCCACGCTGGCTGGGCTTGATCCACTGGGTGTCCTGTACATGCCGTGTGAGCACACTCAAGATGAGCCGTTCCATAATCTTTCCTGGTACCAAGGTCAGGCTGACAGGCCTGTAGTACCCCGGGTTCTCCTTCCAGCTCTTCTTGTAGATGGGTGTCACACTGGCAAGTTTCCAGACTCCTGGGATCTCCCCTGTTAGCCGGGACTGTTGATAAATGATGGAGGGCGGCTTGGCATGCTCCCCTGCCAGCTCCCTCCATACTCTCAGGTGGATCCCATCTGACCCCATAGACTTGTGCGCATCCAGGTTGTGCAGCAGGTCATTAACTGCTTCCTCCTGGATTGTGGGAAGGTTATTCTGCTCTTTGTCCCTGCCTGCCAGCTTAGGGAGTTGAATACAAATTGGTGCTCTATTATAACTGAAGCTAGAGCATTTGAAAAATAAGTCCTAAAAAGGAGAAAAATGCAGAACTCCTCACTTATTACCACAAGCCGAGTGCCCAAGACCAAGGTACACATTGGGCCAGAGATTGTTGCTGGCCCTTCCTTGTGCAATATTAAATGCCACATCCACGCATACAAAACACAACCTCTTAGAAGAAACATCTGTACTTTGAAGACTCCTAGCCAGCTATTAAAATAAACAGCAAAGAGGAAAAGCTACCAATACATGGCTTAGTTATGGCCCACTTGAGACTGATGGTCCAGCACCAACTTTTCTTTCGACAGCAGCATTTAAAAACAGTAGCAAGCAGTAGCGGTTGTACCACCCGCTGACAGACCCAGATGCTTTGCTGTTGGTTGCAAAGACTAAGCATTGCCTTCTGTGTAACAAATATTAATCATTCATGGGTCCTTGCCTCCACCTACAATCTGTTCTGTCCCTTCTCAGTGTGGACTGGAAAAGTTCTGGGAAAAAAATAACTTTCTTGCAATAAGCCATACTTTCCATGCAGCTCTGCTGATGGCCTTTTTCTGTAGGGACTCCATATGTACTGCTGTGGGATAGCCTGTTCTTCAGGGAAGTAACAGAGAATATTAAAATAACAGTGTTCTAGAATGAATTAAGATCTACTGAGAAATATTATTATGGACATGCTTTCATGTGCGATTATCAGTGAATGAATAAGAAACAGCCTTTATCCTAACTCATCCAACAAACTGAGCCTTACGAGACAATACACAGAGCAAGAACTGGCTGGATCTCTGTTTCCTTATAATCTATGACGTAGAAGGAAAATATTTATCCCACAAAATGTCCCTCAGGGTGTCCTTCACAGAAAAAGATTCAGATTTTGCCAAAGTTGGAAGATCTTAATGACTGGAAACTTGTTCAACAGTGAGGGTAAGAGATTTGATTCCCTTATGTACTGGGTGTAGGTGACAAGGTTGTGGTAGCGGGAGAGGTTGCAGGGCTGCCCCGTAACTAATTTGAGTAACAAATGGGAGCAGCAACAAGGAGTTAGGTTCATGAAAACCAGCAGATTTTGTTCAAGGATGAACAAACATATTGCAAGAGAGATACGGCTGACTGTGCTGTGTGGGCCTGATAAAACCTGCAAGTGCACACCACACAGCCCACCCACCAGCCAGATTTGGCGGGGAGGGGGGGTGTGATATTATTTGGGGATAACAGTAAGGTATGTGTCAATGAGTGGCTCAGCCTGAAAGGTTTATTCAGCCTTTGACCAAGAAAAAGTCCCTTGATCTAACCTTCAGCTAAAACACGCGAGTTCACTGGAACCACCTCAAAGCCCTCCCAGATCCTCCACAAGCAGTACAGACCAGGCTGGGCATTCCTTGCATTCTAGCAGGAGGAAAAAAAAAAAACCCTCAATTCTTTGTGCAGAAAAACTATTTGGCCATTAACTTGTTTATTTTTCAGATGCTTGGTCCACAGTGTGACCCACTGTCACATGCTTTTAGTGTTGTTTTTTTTTTAATATTAAAAGAGCTTAGTTGTTCTTTACATGTATATTAACTTATTTTCTCAAATATTTTTCCATTTCATTTTTTAATGATATATTCTGAATGTGTCACTGTTCTCATATGCTATGGGAGATTGTAGTACACTGCAGTTATTACAATAGTATTTTACAGTAATCTAATAAATGTGCTTTCCTCTTAACATTTTTAGAATGCCTATAAAACATGAGTCAACCCAGTTTCAGAGCAACTTCAACGCTGCTCCCGTTGCACTGGAAATAGAAGCCTTCTACTGGCTTTGTTTCTGAGCTCTGCTTATGCTCCCTTGGCTGCTTTATGCTGCACCCAGAAGCTTAAGAAAATCTGGGCAGGTAAAAATTCCTCCTAATATCAGTACCTGTAACTTGGGGACATCCTGCCATTTAAGGCCAGCCATGCTTGCAGCTTCCCATGGCAGGTGGCTGAAATGGAAGGAGGAACACCTTTGACCAAGATATGCATCCAACAGTAAAAATGTACAAGGGGAAAGCAGAAAGCTTCTGGAGGGACAGCCACATGGGTAGCATCTCCACTAGGGAAATGATGATGAAAAAAATCACTTTTCTTTTTTTCTTTAAAGAAGTATATGTCGAACAGGGACTATAAGAATGGCAATTAGCTGCCAGCTCTCTCTGAAAGAGCTGCCACCAGCTCTTCCCAGTACAGCAGTGCTGTTGTAGCCGTGTTGGTCTGAGGTCACAGGCAGGGTAGGGTTTATAGGTCAGCATTTACAGCTTGCTGGTATGAGTAAACTTGTAGAAATCATTTGAACATATGCAGAAAGTGAGTTAATAAAGCTGAAAATATGTTGTTAGTGATTCCTGAACAGAAAAATAGGCTGACTTCAGATCATTACTTGCTATCAGTAGTCCACTGGGCCCTCATGCTTTGGTGCTATTCCATATCTTCTCCTTCCACCAGTCATATTAGTCCAATACATATTGCCCTTTGCATCACACTTAGCATTTGAGCATTTGAATTTCAGCTGCTACACAACTGGACACACACATTATATACAAATAAAAAGAATAAGACGCCAAAAAAGCGGGTCAAAGTTGCCAACAGTTTTTTATCTACTGATTAAGTACTGAAATAAAAATCACATTGTAGGATCATCCTAGCCAAATACTTGTTGTTCTTCTGTAATTTAGAACAGCTAAGTCGCTATCCCTGAAAATAAATTCCTCAGGAACATGGAATTTATGGGCCAGAAACATGTCTCATATAATTAGCGTAATGCTGAAGTTATATCTACACTAGCTGCGTGTCTGACTCCTAACGGCATTTCAGTTTGGTATTTAAATATGCACAATACTAGGAGTTATATCCATTATAGCCTTTATGCATTACACATTTGAACAGGAGTCAAGAAGCTTGACTATCCATGGCCAACTAAGATGACAACACTGTGTAATGTTCTTTTAACTTCACTGTGGAAAACTGTAAGGATATTTAATAATAATTACTTTTAAGAAAAGCAATTTATAGCTAGTTGGCACTAATATTCTCTGTCACCTCTACTGTGTTTAATGCTTGAACTTGAGTTTTTAATTTCCTTGTGGAAAAACTTTAAGAAAGTAACGCGAACAGAACAGTATTTCTTGTAGTGACATATGCAAAAATCATTACTGCGTGTTGCAGCCTCTGCAATTACTGAAATGTATTACTGGGAGAAGCCACATGTTCTCACTCCCTTTGCTAATGGGATTTAAAAAGACACATGGATGATCTGGGATACAGGAGCACTGAGAAGTCTGAATAAAGTAAGATTCTCTACTTGGGAATAACAACATATTCACATAGGAAGAGATCCTGTTGCCACATCAATTTTTTTGCTTCGCTCAAGGAAAGATAATTTTTTTTTCCACAGATTATTTTATGACCTTGTTGGCCCACAAGGAACTTCACAGTGAGCAAACATGGACCACAGAAACTGACAAAAGGCATGGCCTATGGCCCAAGAAGCACATGGTTTAAATAAAAAGAGTGCACTAAAAAGAGAGGTTGCCTCCATCCTTAAACAATTTTTAATAAAGCTTTTACTGTAACACTTTATCTGGGTTTTTCATCAGTTTCTATAGAATAGAATAAACTTTCCTATCCATGCCAGGAGAAATATTAAAAAAATATTCAACTTACACTGCCAGGTCCTGCCCACAGAGCAGAAACTGCAAGGTGGCCATTTTACCTTGGTGCTATTCCTGCTCTGCCTGGACTCCCAGGAAGGCTCCTGCAGCCAAAGAGAACTTCTGGTAGCCAGGGATTTATGAGTTTACTACCAAAAGCCAGAGCCAAGCATGGACAGGCTCCATCCCTCCCAGGTTCTTCAGCCCTAACAAGGGAGGGCACTCAAGTCCCCAGGAGAGGAGAATTATACCTTTCCTAATACAACAAGAGTGTGGGGTAGGGATATCTGGGGCAGTAATTTTGGTTGTTTAACCCAAACATGTAATCCAGTGTGATGTGACTTCCTTGACACTTCCCCAAAAGTTTAATTGACGTTTCCACTGTACTTCCCTCCTGCAGATTGCAAGGTCACTTATAATTGCTTCGCTGAAATGGGCTACAGGAATGAATGCCAGCAAATGAATGCTTGTTTATTCTATACACAGTGCTTGAGGCAGAAGATTGTTTCTGTAATCCCTTCCTGTAACAACATATGGGGAAGCCCTCACAATGAACTGCTTCTCTCCTTCCTTAATTACTCACCCCCATGTTTTGAAGCAGCAGATGTGAAAGAGGAAAAAATGACAAATAAGTCTATGTCTGACATAAGAAAACATTATGGGCAAATACAAACCAACAAGGGAATATAAAAAAGTGCTCAAGTATTTCACACCCTAATGGAAATCCATACAGACTAGTTCTCATCTAAGCTTAACCTTATAACAAGCTTGTTAAACTGTCTTTCACAGAGTTTTATCGCAATGGAAAGTCTTCCTAAAGTCTGGTAACCCTGCAATGGAAATTTACATATCGAGTTGTTTTCAGGTCACTACCATACCGAAGGCAGTGCAGACATGTTATTACTTCTCCACTATAAAACATTATCTCTCCCTATGTGCTGGATAACAGAGAAATCGCAAAGGTGATTTCATTTTTTAACATAAACCACCTTTCTTTCTTAACATAAACCACCTTGCTTTCTAACTAAAGAAGACCTCTGCAGCGGTCATTACAAATACCCTGCCCGATGCCATAACTCAACATAGCTCTTTGCCAATGCCAGCAATGAACTACTCCATCACTTGAAGAGTTTTTAAACCTGTAAATGAAAGGTTCCAAAAGCAAAGCAAAATAAAAGTCAACCCAAAGGCTCCATGATTTATACTTTAATTTCAGTTGTGGGAGACAAAGAAATGCCCTTTCAACAATTTATCTACTTTTCTTGCACAAAAAAAAATCTTTATGTATTTACAATCTAATAGTCATCATTATAGGTTATTTGGCCATGAATTCCAACCATTTAAGAAGCAAGACTGGGTGACCAAAATGTTACTGTGCAGAAAAAAATAACAGATAACACGACTTCCTTTGGAAAAAAAATACGATTCAGGTGGTTACTTCTAGAAAAAATTACAAGGATCTTTAAATCTAATTCAAACAACATTTCAGAAAAAAGAACCTGAAAAACGTTTGGTCTAAATACATATATATATATATATACTACTCCTCTGCCCCCTGGTGTTATAGATTGCAAAGCAGATTTTTTCTGTGGGCTGAGTGCATTATATTGACCCTTGTGTTAATACCGTCCCATATTTTTTTAAATGGTACATGATGTTCTTTGGGTTTGTTTCTCATATTGCATTTACAAAAGAAAAAATTATGATAAATTGGTCATGGTTACAAGAAGATTTTTCCATATTAGTTAAACCCTGGAATTCCATCTGTGTACCATCTTCACTTTAAGGTGATTGCTGGTTTTTTTGACCACAATTTCTTTTCTAGAAAACTCACCTCATCATCATCCATCAGATGTTCCTTTGCAAATTCATACATTTCCAACTGGAGTGTGGTTATGTTGTGGTATCGAACTGCCTCCTATCAAAAAATCACAAAATTTCTATGTTACTTTAGGGTAGCAAGACAAGGGAGTGTCATCACATGTCACCTGCAATTATTCCAGTGAAGTCTGACCCAGACTTAGTAGAAGGTAGATCCCAGAGCGGGGGTTATAATGTCTGAGAAAACAAGCAGCAAAACAGCAAGCAGCATATCCGATGTCTTCTGTGGATCTTTCTAAGCACCGGCTCCATCGGTGTGAGAAGAACAAAGCGCTCGCCTCTTTCTCATGTTTCAAAGCGTTGGCGAGTCTTCGAGTAAGGAACGAGGCTGCCAGAGCTGAGCAGCAGCCGGTGCCTGCATTCCAGCGGGCTCTGGATGGGAGAAAGCCTCTGTCTCCCTGTGTGCTGGCGTAGGGCGGCAGGCAGTTCTGGGAAAAAGAGACGCTAAGCTCTTTTGCGTGATAATGACTCACCACCCCAGCCAGAGTCTGGGGTAGGGAAATTCTGCAAGGTCACCTACCCACCTGTCCCTCCTCGATTCCCCGATTCCCTGGCTCTTTACCCGGACAGCACAGTGAAGCTCAGCCACTTACTCTCATTTTTGTGAATACCAACAGTAATCTGCTTTGATTATCCTGTTTAACCCTTTTTGAGGAGGAAAACAGGAGACTTCCTCTTTCACAAGAACATCTAAAACTTAGTGCCAGAACCAAATGCTGTTGTCACCCCCTTCCACCTTGTGAACATAAACCAGAGGCATTATGGTTTTCATGGCAAGTGATTAGGACAGCAAACAAGTTATTTTCAGAGTTACACGGATCAAAGCACAAGAAAATACAGCTGCATGCATTTCATATTTTGTATTTTAAAATTAAATTATCTGTAGTCCCCAGCTCTTGACAAGTTATCAATGAAACATCCAGAGTTCATGTGCAGGGCCTTTGTTCTGTCCTCTCCGCACATGTATGCCAAATCTGTCTGTGGTTTGCAGTTTTCTACTGTTGCTACCCCTCACTCCCACCACCGCCAAATATTATCTCCAATAAGGCTATAAAGCACAGTTCTGTTCCCAAAAGCAGTGACAAAGGAGTGGTCCCTTTCAGCCCGGAGCTCAGACTCGCTGCTGCTGCCTGAAAGAACCAAATGCATGTTTGCTGTCTTCTGTCTCCAGGCAGGCCTGGCTTTCCAGCGTGCAGATAAGGTGTGTTGCACATAACTCCACAGCTGTCTACAAATAAAAACCACTTAACTCAAATGGAGTGGTATTTTTGACTTGAGCTGGGTGGCCTGAGAGGAAGGCAAGTATACCAACTGAGATAATTAGATAAAGTATGGTCCTGAGCCTTTTTCTGTCCTCATCTACCCAACTATGTTCTAAATGGAGTAAATGGAAAGCAAGTTTATCTGGGGTTATCATATCCAGACACAATCCAATGCCCACGGAAGCTGAAATAACAAGCAGGTTGGGAACTACATGTTGGCAAGTAAGAAGTGATTGACAAAAGCCCGAATGTCACTGGAGTGATCTTTTCATCAGGAGATTTTAGGGGCCAGATACTTTATTTATGGAGGTAGATAAAGGTATAAATATGCATAAGTGGCACACAAGTACCAGCATAAATTTACTTGTCATCATATTATATTATATCCTATTAAATTAAAAATATATCATATTATAACCTATTGAATTAAAAAGTATATTAAAACAAAGGGAAGAACTGTAACGGCATTCACTGTCTACATTACACAGGACACCTCTGTGTACAACTTTCTATACGGTTGGAATAAAATAGTATGTGTTTAACTCCAGAACCAAAAGATAACCTAATTTCTCCCAACCATTGACCCACTGAGTTTCAGGGCAATACGTAAACATGTCTAGAAGGCATTTTAAATAATTCACCTACCGATCTGGGCTGAAAATCCTCTTCTTTAAGTCCCCATTTGTCTTTGTGGTACTGATAATAGACCATGTTCTGTTTCATTACTTCATCTTTTTGGTCAAACAGAAGGTAACTAGCAGCACAAGAAGCTGCATTCTTCATGTCATTCACTAATTAATAAACACAAAAAAATTCAGACAAGGTAAATGAACAAATTCCTACTATTATCTAAGCTCTGAAAAACTCACATGAAAACAGGATGCATTTTCTACCTCCCTACCAGTTGCACAGAAAACAAAAACGCTTCTCAGAAAGGTTATGCTATTTTTGTGCTGTGAAACAAGGAAGGCCACGATTCAAAAATGGGCACTGACTTTCTTCTGATGGTTTTCTATGAAAATCCTAACTAAATGTCCCTCCCAGGTATCCCAGTATGAGTGAGGTATTGGCCCACAGCTTGGTGATCCCCACTGAGGCATGTTATGAGTTTCTTCGAAAAGAAGTACTTTAAGAATTGGTGTATCATTTAAACATCTAAAATGCATACAATGAACATTGATCATTTGCATGAGCGTTTATCATTTGTATGAAACTCTGAAAAGTCTAAGCAACTTGTGCTGGCAGTGGGTATCATAAAGAATGAAGGGCAGTGATAGATCAGATCACACTTACTCTGTAACGGCCTCATTTTTCCAACACCCAAGTGGAGACCAGTCACAACCATGTGTAACTTAAAACAGAGGGGCTAGTCCTGGGCAAAATCCAGCCCTCATGGGACTTATGTTCAGCAATTTATTTTGTCATGGACAATTTTATGAGCATGGGCTCTATACACGATGTTTATCTCCCATGTCTGTTAACTACAGTTATACAGGGACAAAAAGACATGAAGCATCTCAGACTTTCTGTCCCAGAACAGGTTAAAATGCAGATTCTGGAGGCCACTATTTACATTCTAAAGCATTATAACTAGAAAGAAAGCATTATGAATGGAAACTGTCCCACATCATCCTGTTATTTAAGCACATTAAATCACTACTTACATTTATAATAAGCAAACTGCAAGTAATGGTACATGGTGGCCACAAATTTCTCAACAACAAAGCCTCCTATAATGGGCGTTAGATTACTCTCACACTGCACTTTGCATGCAAGGGCTTCAATATAATGATCTAGAAGGAAGAAAACAACACCACAGGATATGGACAGTGCACAGTGAATTGTTATAACCCCTCCCATTAGCTACCCATTAAAACCTGGCCTTATAATGCTCTTCTGGGTCTTGTGCATCTGGATCTTGCTGCTTGGAAGTACTGAGCATCTACAACTGAAGTACATATCAAGTACTGGTACTCAGCCCTTCTGTAAAAAACAGTTTGGTCTGGAATTGAAACGTATCAAAGCTGGAATTCCAGGGAACTATGCAGTTATGTTTCACTGACACCTACAGGTAGTCTGTGGTGGTAGTTTTTATACAGAGTGTTCTGGAGTATTGCACTATTTCCTAACTGTGAACTTAACAGTGCTTTTTTTTTTTTTAAATTTTGAGAGCCTCTGCAATTTTGTTAAATTTTTGCATGAATAAGGTCCACGCACTGCTGAGTACAACAGTGTCACAGAGAAATACAGCAGGTGGTTGCAAAATAAACCTCTAGAGATGGCCCCATTTTGTGTCTGCAGCTTGGATGTTCTAAAAGAGAAGACAGATATGAATATGCTACTCACTACAGAACAACTTTCAGTCAGAAATGTTTAAGTTCCCAGATATCCCAGAATGAGTGAGGTGTCAGCCCACAGCTTCTGACAGTGCTCAGTTATGTTACTGGGAGAAAACTATGTTACTGGTACCGTCTGCAATTCACACTGCAAACTGAGGAACCAATCCTACCAATAAACTGAAATGCACTTTTGGGACACCTTTCCTTACTGTTTCCTAACTACTCACCTGCAATGGAGAGATAGAAGTCTTTAAAGTCTTTGATCTCTCGGGAGCCTTCACAGGTTGCTATACAGTCATCATAGGCTTTGAAGTAATCAGGAAGAGCCAGTTCCATGTCCGAGATGGACGTTCTCCAATTGTCGCCATTGTATGCTCTCACAGCCCTGACAAAGAGATTCTGACAAATTGGCAGGAATGAAAACCAACAATAACTACCTATGGAAAGTTGTGTGTGACTTCAAAGACAGTAAATGATGTCTCTGCATTTCTTGGTTACTATATAAACTGTTATCCAATTAATACGAGGACAACAAAAACAGATGGCTAATGGAATTTACCAGGTATTTACTAGAGTATGTAATTCCATTTCAGATTGACAGAAAAGCCTGCTGGGCAGAGGGGACAGTGTGATTCTAAAGAACAGGTCTTGAGGAAGATTTGCAACGGAATCTTAACACCAAATGCCCTAGATACTTTAAGCTGCATCGCTACAGCTCTTGTGCATTAGAATAACTCTAATGCTCCAGCAGCAATCTGCATGTAGCTTTCAGGTATTCCACTGTCTACAATCTACTGTGACTTATGGAGCAGTGAAAAGCAAGAGAGGTGAGAATACTGAATGCATCAAGGAGGCAGAAAAAAGATGATTGAGGAAGAGAGTGAGAGGGAAAGGAGAGTGGGAAGGGAGAGAGAACACGTAAGTAAATGAGATCCTTGAATCTCACACAGTAAGAGAAGTAATAGAACAGTTCCAAAAGATCAGACTCTGAATAAAAAGCATACCTCGTAAGGTTTTGTCTCCAAGTCTTTAATATGCTCCTCAGCATCAGGTATGCTCTTATAGTAGGCCATATTTCTTTGCATCATTTCATCATCTGGATGCTTCAGAAGAAATGTGTGAGCTGCTGCAATAGCTTTCGGAAGGTTATTAGCCTAAACAGGGATGGAAAAAAGAGGAAGGAATAAAAAAGGGTAATTGAAAAAAAAAACCTTCAAAGTTTCCCAGTTTTTGTCAATGAACTTTCCTGCAGTCTCTGTGCTCTGAAACTTACCTCTACTGAAACCACAGCCTCAGCAGATACAAGGGTACAGTAAAACTGATTTAATTCTTTGCAGTTTTACTACTAGATGCATCACTATGAACATTTTTTTAAATTTTAAAAGTCTGTTATTGTTGCAGATAGCATAGATGATGATTGTAAGCCCGAAAGACAACTTTTTTTTCCCTTCCCCCTCCTCTGTTCATAAAGTTGACAAGGCACAAACATACTGTTTGTTCCTGTGTGGGATTAAGCTCACAGCAACTACTGATGCTAATCTGTGGCTGCTGGGCAGGAATCATCACTGACCATGTTTACATGGTGTTTACATAGCTTTTTGCCTAACAGCACAGAAGAAAATATTACAATGATGTATCTTCCTGTTGGTGTTATGAAGTTAAAGCAAAGAGCAGGTACTCGCTCAATAATCATGTCCAAATGTACTATGTGATTGTCTGTACCCAATTTTAAACTGACTTTAAACCCCATTAGAGATACTTTGTGAAGTATGTATTCTCATTCACAACTGCATGTGTCAAATACATATGTAGTTCTATGTGTATGCATTTATATATTTTATTTTATATATATATGTGCATTTTTATTAACTATATAGTATGTACACACATCTTTAGGAAGAGTGAGAGAGAAAATAAAAGTCTTAAGTACTTGTGAAATGCTAAAATCTTCTCCCCTGTAAGCTAAGATCCAGATCAACCCATTCACGATATTGATGTGTAGGCAGCAGAGTTCCACCTCACATTTGAAATAGCTTATGGAAGTGTACATATAATACTGAGCAAGAATCACAAGTATGCATGCACATGCACTCTTCTACTTGCATCCCTTAAAGGCACCCTTCCATTTCACAGAGGGAAGACTACACCAAAGACTTTTATCAGCCCTAACATGAGCTCTTGCTGCTGTGCTGCTGTTCAGTGTCCCAGCGCTGGAACTCTGCCAGCTGCCCTTCCCAGCTGTCCCAAAACTATGCACTTCCAGCCAGCCCAGCCAGCACTAAATGCAAAGGGAAATCTCAGCTGCACTTTCGTCAAATGCCTGATTTCTCTTATGCCTTATGTTTTAACCCTGTTTTCTGGAAGGCTGACAGGTCTCACATTTTTGCTGAGTCCATAATTCCCTCTTGGTTTCAATTTTCACCACCAAANAAAAAAAAAAAAAAAAAAAAAAGAAAAAAATTAGAAACACATTTCTAAGGAAACTCAGTGGCTGTGAGGAAGCTCCCTCCAGAGGAGCCAAGCAGCAGCACAGAAACATCTACTCCCACTATCTAAGACGTGGCAGAATTTCAGTGTTGAACCCACCTGAATAAACACACTGTCACTTTTAGAAACTACATAAAGCATTTCCCTCTGCCTTCTTCCTATATTATAGATGCTGTTGGTGGGGTGGGGGTGGTGGGGGAAGTGACATTCCTTTCTTCAGAAACCCACGAGCCAGGAAAAAGTCCTTTGTACATCGCAGTTTGCAGCGGTCTGCACCTTTAGAAAGCCCATGCAGAACTCCCCAAGTGAGTGAGAAGCGCTCAGAGCTGGACTACAATCTAATAAGAAAGATGATAGAAACAACTGACACTAAAGGCAAAACCGCCCAACAAACCTACTGCAAATGGGATTGAAAATAAAGGGGGCGGGAGTGAATTCTACAACTTCCCTCTCCCATTCCCAGCTGCCAATTACTGAACTGTTATCAGAAACAGTAAGTAGGAATGATTTTTGCGGTGATCCATCCATTGCAAACTTGGCATGTACCACAGGAGTGAATGAATAGTTAAAGTAAACAAGACAAGAAATGGACACGTTTGTGGTGATTTCCTGTTGGTATTCATATACAGCTTTGAGTATGTGCGGAGTGCCTGCCTGCTCTGTCATTCCTGAGAAGTGTTCCCTGATCGATACCTTCTGTTCGGTGTGTGCAGAGGCTTTAATGTACACAGGCAAGTTCTTCTGTAGGGTCTTAGGGGTGGCTTGAAATGTACAGAATTAAGCGGTGTGGGTGTGGATACAGTTCCTGTTTGGTGAGAACACACTTCCTTGCATCTGTTTGTGTAGTTTGGGAAAAACATTTAACAGTTTCATGAGAAAACTGCACTCCTACAAATAAAGAAACAGCAACAGTTAGGAAGATGTGTGGTTTTGAGCATCAATTTCACAAAAGTGCAGAAGCATACAACCCTATCTAATGTATACTGGGAGTGAATCCCTAAAAGAGGAAACAACCTAACCAAGGAATTCAGCTTGTCTTCTCCCCTCACAGATGTCCCACTTATTTGAAACACAAGTAATTGCAGTATGTGAGGGGATGGCATCAGGGACAAACCTCGATTTAGAGAAGAAAAGATGCAGATGAGAAGAAGGGAGAAAATGGTCAATTAGATCCTGCACAGAAGGATGACAAGAAGCTAGAAGAAGGGGATGCAATCTATCAAAAGAGGTGTGTGTCCTCAGTCTTGGCTGACCCAAGAGCAAAAAGTCAGTACCATTCCAGGGCCAGTACTGGTGTCACACTTCAGCAGTCAATTCTCACTTTATTCCTTCTTGTAGCTGTAACAAAACTGGAGTTTTGCAGGCGTCAGGCTTTCTGCGAGTCCCAAGCTGGGGGCTGCTGCACTTGAAAGAACTGGACCAGAAGAGAGCAAGCGAGGAAGATGGACACGCTGAAGGAGTGAAGAGCACTTGCAACAGCAGAGCAGTGGCCCGAAGGGTCTGAAAAAGGTTTCAGAGTAGGTTAGAGGAAAGTAAGGTGGAGGGAAAGAGATGAGGGGGCAGGGGAAGGAATGGGGCATGGAGGCAGTGTCCAGTGGCTGGGGGTTTGGGGAAAAACTGGAGGGGCTAATCGAGGGCACATGCTGGATGAGTTGTAGAAAAACTGATGAAGAGCAAGCTGGATGGGGCTCCATGGGGGGGAAAGACAAGGCACAGGGTGGTCCTACAGTGGGTGGACAGGAGGACAGAGCTGAAAGACTTGTCAGAGAGAAGATGCTGAAGCGCAAGGTTGGCAGCCTGAGAGGGCAGGGACCACGGAGGGGGACAAATGGAGGTGGGGTGGATGCCCACTGCTGACTAAACTGGTGTGGAGGAGGTGATGAGGAATGAGGCTTTGGCTGCGAGGGCCAGGCGTGAGGCTGGCAGGACAAGAGGCTTCTCCGGCATCGTGGACACGAGGCACCTGGCTCCACCGTCGTGACACCTCCAGGAGTCACCAACAGGCACACTTGGCTTGGCTGGAGGGTGACACAGCACCAAGCAAGACTGGGGAGCTGAGGCTGGGGTGAGAACGGAGAGATGGGATGTGAGGGAAGAAGGGAAGAGGGACGAAGGGCCGGGCCTCACCTTGAAGTAAGCGAACTGCAGGTACTTGTAGGGTTCGCGGCTCTGGAAGTCCTCGAGCAGGTGGCGGCCGGGCTGGGCCTGGCGGAAGGCGGGCAGCCCCTGCTTGCAGCGCCTCAGGCACTGGGCCCGCCTCAGCACCCCGGCCAGAAGCCGCAGCTCGGACAGCGCGGCCCCGGCAGCCGGGGCGGCGGCGAGGGGGGGCTGTCCGGCGGCGCTGCAGTTGCGGTGGCAGAAGGCCTCGCTGTCGCGCAGGAGGCGGTACAGCCGCATGCTGAGCTCCAGGTAGTTGACGGTGTCAGGCCAGTTCTCGGTGCTGTACTGATCCAGGGCGTATCGGTAAGCGGATTCGAGCGGCATGAGGTCGTCCCGGGGGAAGCTGCGGAAGCTGTAGCGCTCGTACTGAGCCCCCGCCGCCCCCGCCAGCGCCGCCAAGGCCGCCAGCGCCAACCACATGGCCGCGGGCTCGGGTCCCCACGTCGCCGGACCGGGAAAAGGGGAGCGGCGGGGCCCGGGGACGGGGATGTGTCCGGGGGGAGGGGTCGAGGGAGGGGTCGGGGCGGGGAAAGGCGGGCCCGGGCCTGGCCTGGCCCCCGGAAGAGTGGGCACGGTGGTAGGGGCGAGTTATAGGGGGAAAGCGGAGGGGTCCCAGCGGGGGTTAGGTTGCTCTTGGGGTTCCCGGCCTTAGAAACGAAGCAGGGGGGGCCCGGGATGGGAGACCCCCCCGGGATATGCTTTTAAAAGCATGATGATGGAGAAGTTACAGTTGGATCTCAGAGAAGATGTGAAGAGAGAGCGCTGCCTCGGCCTGGCGAAGAACCAGAATCAGAGCGGGAAAAGAACCAACCCGTTGTGATTAAGAATAGAGAAGAACTGGCCAATTGTAATTAGAGGGATGGGGCAATCGAGACACAACCGACATTTGGAACCGTATAAATCCCCGATGGGACTGTGACCAGCTGCGCCAGAGGTGTGGATTACCACCCAACATCCAGCTCTGCGCACAAACGCAGTAAAACAGGATCTCGATTGTCTGCGGATTGACTTGTTGCACAGCAGGTGATGAACTCTACTTTTGGGACAACATTTTGGTGACCCAGGTGGGTCTGCACTGAGCCTTGACCGGATCTTCTTGCCATATGGACGGGGAGAAGCAGTTTGACCGGACTCCAGCACACACAGACTCCATCAGTCACTCTCCTGCAGTCAGGCTGTAACCGACACAAGAGATATCAATTAAAGGGTTACAAGGGGACTTGGTGAGTAGGAAAATCTGGTTTCTGGTCTGGGTAGCCTGGTGTAAGTCACTCCATTAAATAGGAATGCAGCAGGAGAATTAACTTCGACAGGTAGACATAGGGGATGAAGAGTACAGGATGCTCTTCCTAAATGGCCAAGGGTATGAAATTCTGGTTAAAAATTTTTCCTAGGAAATAATTAATGTGGGTCTGGTTTCCTGCACCAATACACCTTCTTGTTCCCCTTTAGGGTGCACCCTGAAAAATTGGAAAAGTATGGGGTTAACTAAAGAAGGTTAATAAGGTACTGCTGGCAATGGTGGCAAATGTATAGATTAAATGATGGTGAAAAGTGGCCTGAAAAGGGGACTTTGAATTACTGTACTATTTTGCAACTAGTGTTGTTTTGTAGAAGAATGGATAAGTGGGGTGAAGTTCCATATGTGGATTTGGTTTTGGTTTTTTGTGTAATGATAATGAGATCAGAAGGGAATGTAAAATGTTCATTAATGATTTGAGTAATATGATGGTGTTGGCTGAAAGTGTACAAAAGAGAAAGTGATGTTGTTCTGCCTGTGCTATTGGAAAAGGATGTGTCAGAAGAAAAGGTGGATATTGGTGGCAAGATTGAGAGAAAGGGCACAGAATTTATGATGTTTAACATGTTGTTTATTGGAAGACATCACCTGATATAAAAAGCTGCAAAGAGTTGATGGGGCTGCAGGAATGTCTATTTCACAATTAACAGAAGTTGCATATAAGGTTTATAATAACTGTGATTAAACTGTGGAGAAAAAAGAAAAGCAAAAAGAAAAACTGGCAGCGGAAGGTCTTCCTGCAGTGCCCACAGCCCGAGGGCTTCTGAACAGTGTGGATTCGTTGGTTCTTGGACAGGGCAGAGCTGATACAGAAGCTCTTGCCACAGGTGCCACAGCAGAAGGGTCGCTTGCCTGTGTGTGTCCGCTGGTGGTCAAGGAGCTTGGTGCTATGCCCAAAGGCCTTCCTGCACTCCCTGCACCAGTAGGGCTGCTCACTGGTGTGGGTCCATTGGTGGGATCTCAAGTTGGCCTTCCCCTTGAAGCACTTCCCACACTTCCCACAGGGGAAGAACCCCTAGTCAGTTTTGGTCCTTTCACTGTTGACTAGCTTGGAGCTGAGGCTGAAGGTCCTCCCGCAGTGCTCACAGGCGTAGGGCTTCTCCCCAGTGTTGGTCTGGAGATGGTTGACCTGGTCGGGGGTCTGTGTGCAGGTCTTTCTGCACTCAGGGCAGATGTAGTAAAGCGTCTCATCAATGTGCGTGCAGCCGTGCTCGGTCAATTTGGAGCTGGTTCTGAAGGCACGGGTGCAGACTGGGCATTCATAGGGCTTCTCGGCGGTGTGAGTTCGGAGATGCATGACCAGGTTGGAGGACTGTCTAAAAGCCTTCCTGCACTCAGGACAGGTGTAGGGTGTCTCGCCAGTGTGGGTGTGGTAATGCTTAGTCAAGGTGTACCTGCAGCTGAAGGTACAGGTGCAGACTGTGAAGACGTAGGGCTTCTCACAGGTGTGGATCCAAAGTGGTCATCCAAGGCAGATCTACTGAAGCTCTCCTCACATTGGCCACAAGCGAAGGCTCACTCACCTGTGTGGGTCCGCTGGTGCTGGATGAGGTAGGTATTCTTCCTGAAAGTCTTCCCACACTCCATGCAGTGGTAGGGCTTTGGTGGCATCCTGCCATCCTCCAGGAGGCCCGGCAGATTAATGGAGCCATTTGGGTGACCACCACTGTGGCCTGCACCTCAACACCTGACAGAGAGGAGAGGAACATCTATTGGATCATTGTCCAACCACACAGGGATGTTCCCCAAAGAAGATGTCCGGGTGGGTCATGGAGGGTTATTCCATGCAGGAGAACATCTCCCCCAATTAGTTAATCTCCCCCCCCCAACTGGCAGGTATCAGCCCAGTTTCCCACTTTTTAACCCTGAATCACCATCCCCACAATGAGTTAATTTTGCAAAACCCCTACCAGAGAGAGTGAGAGAGACAGGCCCATTTTTCCTGTTTCACCCCAAAACCCTGGGAGGGGGGCACACACCTTCCCCACAGCCCTGGCAGGCCCCCTCCGCTGACAGACCTGATCTGCACTTTTTTCCACCCAAAACGGCTCCGCTTTGCTCATTCCGGATGCTGGAGGTGGGAACGGCGCCTCCTGCCGCAAAGGCTGCGGGGACACAGGAGCCACGCGTGGGCCGGGAACATACCAAAGACACACATGTTACCTGGGAACATGTGGAGGGACACGTGTGGTCTTGCGAACATGTAAAGGGACACGCTAGTCCCCTGCGCACAAGTAAAGAGACACATGTGCATCCTGGGAGCAGGTGAAGGCTCTCAGTAAACCCCCAGTGCCACCCCAGTACCTCCCAGTGCTCCCAGTAACCTCTGAATCTTCTCCCCAGTGTTCCCACAGCTCCCCAATCCCATGTAAAGGGACACGTGTCCCCTGTGCACGTGTAAAAGGACACATGTGGCCCCTGCAGCTGTAAAGGGACATGTGTGTCCCCTGTACGCAGGTAAAGGGACACGTGTGTGTCCTGAGAGCACGCTAAGGCTCCCAGAAAGCACCCAGTTCCTCCCCAGTCCCTCACAGTGCTCCCAGTAACCTCTGAGTCTCTTCCCCAGTGCTCCCAGAGCCCCCCAATTCCACGTAAAGGGACACACGTGTCCCCTGTACACATTTAAAGGGACACATGTGGCCCCTGAGAACATGTGAAGACTCCCAGTAACCCCCCAGTGCCTCCCCCAGTCCCTCCCAGTAACACCCAGTACTACCCCAAATTCCCCCATTGCAAGGGGGGGGGACTGCAATTGCAGGGTGATTGCTCCAAACATACCCAGGATGTTCCTGTCTTCAAGGGCAAATCCAATGAACCTGAGGTGATTAGAAGTTTTTTCTCAACAGTCCCAAGGACAGTCTTCCTAATCTACACAGAGAGTCCAGATTTAGCTCTAACTTCACTTCCAACACCCTTACACATGCCCAAAAATATGGTTCTTCCCATGCTAATTAAGGAAACAACCCCCTCCTCTCCCTGTGCTAATTAAGGAGACACCTCCTTCTCTTCTTAACCCCCAAGACGTTCATCATCACTGGATCCAAAGGGTGGTGATTTCTTTCTGAAAACTTTCCTTTCTCTTTTGTCTCCTTTCCCTTTTCTCTTCAAGCACCTCTTGATGTCTGTCTCTATGTTTCCTGACACTTAAGGGTAACACTGTTACAAGTTTTGTGGCTGTTAGTTGTCATATTGTTGTAATTTTGGTAACCGCAGCATCATTACATCGTTACATAGTAGTTGTCACAGTGCTGTAAGTTTCCATGTTGTCAGTAGGAGGTAGTACTGTCACAACTAGCTTAAGTTGAAAGCAAAAATAGCCCCAACTTGGCCTGGGAAAGTGTTCAAGGTTTTACTAGGATGTGGGGATCCTGCTAAACACAGAATGGAAAAACCCACCAGTAATGCAGGCAGAGACATGAGCCCACATAATGACATGGGTGACTATGATTCTCTTGAACTGCGCATCTCTCTCCTTTCTCCGATACTGGGAAGGACTGGGGAGGCACTGGGAGCACTGGGGAGTAGATTCAGGGGTTACTGGGAGCACTGGGAGGGACTGGAGAGGCACTGGGGTGTTACTGGGAGCCTTTACATGCTCCCAGCAGATATGCATGTCCCATTACATATTCCCTGATGGCACGCGTGTGCCTTTGCATGTGTGCAGTGGCCACATGTCCCTTTTCCTGTCCATAGGGGACATGCATGTCCCTTCATGTGTTCCCAGAGGACATGTGCATGCTTGGCATGTTTCCAGGGCCGCACGTATGTTGTCCCAAAACTGGAATTCATCACTGGGTGTGCAACAGGTCAGAGAACCTCAGAGAACCGAGAGACCGCTCTATTGCGTTTGTGTGCTGAGCTGGATGCTGGGCGGTGAGCCACACCTCTGGCACAGCTGGTCACAGTCCCATCGGGGATTTATACGGTTCCAAATGTCGGTTGTGTCGTCTTTGTCCCATCCCTCCAATTATAATTAATCTGTTCTTACATATTCTAAATTGCAATTGGCTAGGTCTTTTCCAGCTCCGATTTAAAGGCACAGCGTTCCTTAAATTTTCCACGCATGCTCGGTGAGTGGGAGGTGGATAATTCGGGGAGGGTCTCAGGTACCTGGAGATGTGGTCTTCACATTTTACTGAGGTTTCAGGACTTGTGACAACAAAGGCTCCTGGATACTTTACACTTCCAGGCGGGCAGTTCCCGTAATTCCTGATAAAGGGACAATCGCTCCCGGGGTACCCCAGGATGCACAGACCCAGCATCACATCCCTGTCCACAGATTCCCAGAGTTCCCATTTTAACTTCTTCATTCCCAGGTAACACGTGTGTCTTTGGCATGTTCCCCGCCCACGCGTGGCTCCTGTGTCCCCGCAGCCTTTGCGGCAGGAAGCGCCGGTCCCGCCCCCCGCGTCCGGAACGGGCAAAGCGGAGCCGTTTTGGATGGAAAAACGCGCGGATCGGGTCTGTCGGCGGTGGGGGGTTGCCGTAGCGGTGGGGGGCCGGGGGAGGGTGCCCAAACCCCCGCTCCCAGAGTTTTGGGGTGAAACGGGGAAAATGGGCCGGTCTCTCTCAGGTGGGGGTTTTGCAAAATGAACTCATTGTGGGGATGGTGATTTGGGACGAAAAAGGGGGAAACTGGGCTGATTCCTGCCAGTTGGGGGGGGGGGGAGATTAACTAATTGTGGGACTTGTGTTTTGGGGTGAAAAGCGGGGGAGAATGGCCTGGTTGCTCTCAGATGTAGGGGTGCAAAATTAACTAATGATGGGGATAATGTTTTGGGGTGAAAAAGGGGGAAACTGGGCTTGTTGCTCCCAGGTGTGGGTGTTGCCAAATTAACTAGCATGGGGAGGTGCATTCTGGGGGAAAACTGTCTGATTTTGGTGAAAAGCATCAGACAGATGCTTTTTTTTTTTAATTTATTACCTTTTTTTTCCACCTTGTTCCTGCCTGCAGCTGACATGATGGATCCAGGGGAGGAGCTGTGTCCTCCCCAGGACCGAGGTGATGGGGATGTCCCCAAGGAGGCCTGTGCAGGTGAGAGATGAACACAGGGATGAGCCTGCTGGGTGGCCAGAAGAGCACCCAGGAGATGGTCTTTTGGGGAAAACACCAAGAAAACAGGGAAAATGTGGGCCAGGAGATGGTCTTCTGCTAGGAGTAGTGCTCCATCGTGGAGAAAATGGAGGCCAGGAGATGTTCTCCTGCATGGAATAACCCTCTGTGACCCACCAGGAGATATTCTTCTTTGGGGAACATCCCTGCGTAGTTGGACAATGACCCAATAGATGTTCCTCTCCTCTCTATCAGGTGTTGAGGTGCAGGCTCACAGTGGTGGTCACCCAAATGGCTCCAGTAATCTGCCAGGTCTCCTGGAGGATGGCAGGACGCCACCAAAGCCCTACCACTGCATGGAGTGTGGGAAGACCTTCAGCCGCAGCTCCGACCTGGTCAAGCACAAGAGGACCCATACGGGGGAGAAGCTATATGGCTGCGGGCAATGTGGGAAGCGCTACAAGTACAGGACACACTTGGTGTCCCACCAACGGACCCACACCGGCGAGCGGCCCTACCGATGTGGGGAGTGTGGGAAGACCTTCAGCCTGAGCTACAGGCTCCTCGAGCACCAGATGATCCACACGGGTGATCGACCCTTCACCTGCGGCCAATGCGGTATGAGATTCACCCACAGCTCCTCCTTAGCCGTGCACCTCCGGTCCCACACCGGTGAGAAGCCCTACGTCTGCACAGTCTGCACCCGTGCCTTCAGCCGCAGGTACACCTTGACTGAGCATTACCGCACCCACACCGGTGAGACACCCTACGCTTGTCCTGAGTGCGGGAAGGCCTTTAGACAGTCCTCCAACCTGGTCACACATCTCCGGACCCACACGGGGGAGAAGCCCTACAGCTGTGGGTGCTGTGGGAAGACTTTCAAGCAGAGCTCCAACCTGATCAAGCACGAGAAGACCCACACAAGGGAGAAGCCCTACTCCTGTGGGCAATGTGGGAAGACCTTCAGCTTCAGTTCCGACGTGGTCAAGCACCAGAGGTCCCACACAGGGGAGAAGCCCTATGGCTGCAGGCAATGTGGGAAGTGCTTCACGTACAAGACCCAGTTGATTACCCACCAACGTACCCACAATGGCGAGCAGCCCTACCAGTGCGGGGAGTGCGGGAAGACCTTTGGACAGAGCTCTAACCTGATCGAGCACCAACGGATCCACACAGGTGAGCGACCGTTTTCTTGCAGCCAATGCGACAAGAGCTTCAGCCGCAAATCCACCTTGGTCGCGCACCTCCGAACCCACACCGGCGAGAAGCCCTATGAATGCCCAGTCTGCACCCGTGCCTTCAGAACCAGCTCCAAATTGACTGAGCATCGCCACACTCACGTTGGTGAGACGCTCTACTACATCTGCCCTGAGTGTGGGAAGACCTGCACACGGACCCCTGACCAGGTCAACCATCTCCAGACAAATGCCAGGGAGAAGCTCTACGACTGTGAGCACTGCGGGAAGACCTTCAGCCTCAGCTCTGACCTGGTCAAGCGCAAACGGACCAAACCAGAAGAGAGGCCGTTCTCCTGCGGGCAATGTGGGAAGAGCTACAAGAACAAGGGGGACTTGGTGTATCACCAACGGACCCACACTGGCAAGCGGCCATACCAGTGCGGGGAGTGCGGGAAGACTTTCCAGCACAGCACCAGGCTCATCGACCACCAACGGACTCACACAGGTGAGCGACCCTTCCCTTGCAGCCGGTGCAACAAGAGCTTCACCCACAGATCCACCTTGGTCGTGCACCTCCGGATCCACACCGGCGAGAAGCCCTACGTATGCCCAGTCTGCACCCGTGCCTTCAGAACCAGCTCCAAATTTGCTGTGCATCGCCGCACCCACACCACTGAGAATCCCTAGGGCTGCAGGTGCTGCAGGAAGACCTTCCACTACCAGCTCCAGTTCACCCACCACCTGAAGGTCCACCCCGATGGGGATCTGGTGTGTGACAAGCTCTGTGCGGGCTGCATAGAATCATAGAATCATAGAATCACAGAATGGTTTGGGTTGGAAGGGACCTTAAAGATCATAAAGTTCCAACCCCCCTGCCATGGGCAGGGACACCCTCCACTAGACCAGGTTGTTCAAAGCTTCATCCAGCCTGGCCTTGAACACCTCCAGGGATGGGGCATCCACAACCTCCCTGGGCAACCTGTTCAGTGTCTCACCAGCCTCATAGTGAAAAATTTCTTCCTAATGTCTAGTCTAAATTTATTCTCTTTTAGCTTATACCTGTTACCCCTTGTTCTCCCACTACACTCCCTGATGCAGAGTGCCTCCCCATCTCTCCTATAGGCCCCCTTCAGGTACTGGAAGGCTGCT
>VZTO01025009.1:0-46073 GCA_013400615.1 Syrrhaptes paradoxus | reverse complement strand
TAGTGATAGGACCAGAGGGAATGGTTTCAAGCTACGGCAGGGGAGAGCCAAGCTGGACGTTAGGAAGTATTACTTCTCAGAAAGGGTGGTCAGGCACTGGAATGGACTGCCCAGGGAGGTGGTGGAGTCACCGACCCTGGGTGTGTTCAAGGAAAGACTGGATGTTGTATTGAGGGACATGGTTTAGTGGGAGCTATTGATAATAGGTGAATGGTTGGACTGGGTGATCTTTATGGTTTTTTCCAACCTTGGTGATTCTATGAAATAAGTAGCCCATAAGCCTTTTCTGTGTTAACTTTAGAAGTTGGCATAATGCCTTGCTCTCTGAGCTGTGCTCACAAACTGCCAAAGTGGATTTCCTTGACTAATGAATCATGAAAACTATAAAAAACTATTATGAAAATTGTTACTATTAGTATCTGTATGCATGAGCAAGAAAAACCTTTTTATATTTTTATAACTTCTTAACAATAATAAATATTAGGCTGGCAAAAGTGGATGGAGTAGTTCAAGAAAAAGAATGTTCTTCCCTGGCTGCTGACAGTTTTGAAGTGTCCTTGTCAGTCACTGTCATAGAATCATGGAATCATTAAGGTTGGAAAAGGCCTCAAGGATCATCAAGTCCAACCATCAACCCACACCACCGAACTCACATGTCCCTAAGCACCACATCTACACATTTCTTGAACCCTTCCAGGGATTGTGACTCCACCACTTCCCTGGGCAGCCTGTTCCAATGCCTGGTCACTCTTGCAGTGAAGAAATTTTTTCTAATATCCAGCCTAAACCTCCCCTGGTGCAACTTGAGGCCATTTCCTCTTGTCCTATCACTTCTTTCTTTAGAGAAGAGGCCAGCACCCACCTCACTACACCCTCCTTTCAGGTAGCCGTAGAGAGTGATGAGGTCTCCTCTTAGCCTCTCTTCTCTACACTAAACACCCCCAGCTCCCTCAGCCGTTCCTCGTCAGACCTGTGCTCCAGACCCTTCACCAGCTTCGTTGCCCTTCTCTGGACCTGCTCCAGCCCCTCAATGTCCTTCTTGTGGTGAGGGGCCCAAAACTGAACACAGGATTCAAGGTGTGGCCTCACCAGTGCCGAGTACAGGGGCATAATCACTCCCCTAGTCCTGCTGGCCACACTATTGCTGATGCAGGCCAGGATGCCGTTGGCCTTCTTGGCCACCTGGGTACACTGCTGGCTCATGTTCACCCGGCTGTCAACCAGCACCCCCAGGTACCTCTCTGCTGGGCAGCTTTCCAGCCACTCTCCCCCGAGCTTATTGTGTTGCAGGGGGTTGTTGTGACCAAAGTGCAGGACCCGGCACTTGGCTTTATTGAACCTCATCCAATGGCCTCAGCCCATCGGTCCAGCCTGTGCAGATCCCTCTGCAAAGCCTCCCTACCCTCAAGGAGATCAACACACCCGCTCAGTTTGGTGTCATCGGGAAACTTACTTGTCAGTAACTTAAACAGTGAAATGCGTATTAGAATTATTATAGATGTTTATAGTATTATGGATACTGTGACAAGGTATTAAAAGATAATGTGGATAGTTTTACAGACTCCATTCATACAGGATTGCTAGTTTACACTTGTTTAGAAAGAAGAAACAATGCAGTTCAGGTTAAATAATTTCTGTGGCTCAGCAATGGATGTTTGAACCCTCAAATAATTCTAATGTTTTAATTAGCTGTGATATAAATAGAGTATAGAGCAACGTGTTGCTACTCGTAAGTACTGTTTGAAATTTGCCTCAACAGAAGAATTAATTTCTTGTGTGTGTTTCTGTCAAACTGTCAATAGGGAACTGATAGAAGTGGGCTGTGAAGATGCGAGCCTGGCTTTTAAAATGAAAGGCTACATCACGAATGCAAACTACTCTGTGAAGAAATGTATATTTTTACTCTTCATCAACCGTAAGTTTAAAAAAAAAAGGTAACATTTTGTACAGTCATGTGTTGCTTACATAATAATCAGAAGAACAGAACTTTCTGTAGACTGCAAAATGTATGAGCATTCTTAAAAACATTGAAGAATAGGTATTACAGTTAACTGTAGATCTTGAAGTGTTTTTCTATATGTAATGTGCATCATGCTTTGCATTCTAAGTAGTGTAAAGCAGCTACAACTGGGCCTAAAGAAACTTCAGCTTGTGGAGTATCAAGATTATGATTGTGTCCTGCCAGCTTATACTGAGTGGTCTCTCCATTGTGTAGCAACATTGGCATGGGATGCAAAAAACCTCGACTGTATGAAATAATGAAAAGGTAGTCTGGTTATTTCAGTATTTATGGAAAAAAATACTTCTAAATATAAAACATACTAAAAAGATTCTGCCTATTCCTGGTTTTATGTGAAGAATAAATAGGTCTTTAGGAAAATCAGGTGTAACAGATGCCCTTTGAAGGTGGCAAAGCATGATGATGTTGGTCTGAAGGAGTAGCTGGGAGCTGTGCAGTGTATTTCAGGGGGGCTCTTTGAAAACAGCATTTTGTTCTGTGTTTCAGATCGATTGGTAGAATCAGCCGCTTTGCGGAAAGCCATAGAAACTGTGTATGCTGCTTATTTGCCAAAAAGTGCGCATCCATTCCTATACTTAAGGTAACGTAATAGGAAGAAGTAGCCTTTCAGTACTGTCTTGTAGGACATAGCTAGGGTGAGTAGGTTTAGAAGGACATCTGTGTTCCTGATAGTAGTGTTAAGCATTGCACTGAGGTACTTAATTGCCACACAGGAGATAATTAAATCACAATAAAGAAATCTTTAGGATTTCTAGGAATACAGCAAAGCATTCAGGACCAGTCAGATGCTGAGATTTATATTCATCTTGGTATTTTTAACATTTGCTGTTCCTGGTATGGTATTGCAGCAAAAAGAAGTTAATTGAAGTGGGCATCAGAAGTCCTTAACTCATGAGACACTGCAAGTAAAAGATATTTCTAAAAAGTGTTTTGTACTGGTACAATGGAGTTTGGTTTAAGCTTACCTATGCAAGCTGATTTTGGTGTGTTTGGAATAGTTCTTCAGAGTAATTATTTTTTAATACACTACAGTGAGATCTGTTTGGTATAACTTAGTAGGTTTCAGGACTATTTTGCCTTCTCTGTACAGAGTAATGGCCCCGAGTCGTGACAAATTTTGTACTGAACCCACTTGTGTACTCTCTGCCATCCATGGGAAATTTTAGGTTAACTTCTAAAATGTTTTCCAGCCTGGAAATAGCCCCCGAGAATGTAGACGTGAACGTGCACCCTACAAAACATGAGGTTCATTTCCTTCATGAAGACAGTATTCTAGAGCGTGTGCAACAACACATAGAGAGCAAGTTATTGGGCTCTAATTCGTCAAGGATGTACTTCACTCAGGTGAGAACATGTCTCGAGTGACCACAGCTCTGCCCTGTTCTAACTGTTAGTATGTTTAACATGTGTACTCAGTTCAGCAGTACAATTTATGCAGTGATTGATAGCCATCAATGTTGTGTTGGTAGCTTGAGATCTTTGCTCTGTTTCAGGGGCAAAATTGCCTTAATATACCAATGTTAAAAGTGCAGCAGTGAACTTACTTGGAGAAAAAGTGCATGAAAACATTTTACATGGCTTTAAGTATCTGTTCAGTCTTTCTTTTATTTTACAAGTATGTTAGCCTTCACATGTGGTAAATTGTTTTTATTCTGCCTTGGTTTCTGTGAAATGCATGTGCCAGAGGAAATTGATTGTTCTGTGTATCTCACAACACTTTGGATTTAATAGAAATGAAAAAAAGTCATGAAAAATATTTTCTAATTGCTCTCTATGTAGAGCAGAGTATAAGAATTATAATATTTTAAAAAACATTTTTCCTTGTGCCTTTCAACATTAAATATTTTCTCTGAGACAAGGAAATGCTAGCTGATGATTTCGCTGACTGCCAGGATGACATTCATGCTGTGTGTATAGCAAGTGCAAAGTTGGCAGCCTGTTAAAGCAGCTGACACTGTGTTTACGGGGCTTGAAAGATACTTGCCTCTGAGCAGTAAGATGCTGTAAGAAATGTGGCTGATCTTTCTGTGTTGTTTTTTCTTTTTTTTTTCCTTGGTGTTGTTGAATGTCTTCTCTTTACTCCCCTATATCTGAACAGACTTTGCTTCCGGGAACCGACTGTTCTACCAGCGAGGTTGTGAAATCAGCAGCAAACTCTTCTGCAGTTACTAAAGGAACTGGTGATAAAGTTTACGCGCATCAGATGGTCCGCACCGATTCCCGAGAGCAGAAATTGGATGCTTTTCTTCAGCCAGTGAACAACCCCCTAAGTACAGGCCCCACTGAAGCGACAACAGCGGTTAATGCAGGACCTCTGGAGAGTGCAGCCAGGCCGCAGGATGCCGAAATGGAAGATGCCAGTGATGTAGCTGAAGTGGCTGATGTTCAGGACACAGTGATGCCTGGGGGGCTGAGTGAGAATGAACACATGTCTACTGAGGCAGTGCTTCCTCGGTGAGTCTCATCGTTCCTGAGGTTGTGCAAGGCTGCCTATTTATTTCATGGTGTGGCCCTGAAACTGATGATTTTTATGATCTCTTTGGACTTATGCTTTTTTAGAAGGAAAAAATTTCTTAGAATAATTTTTCCTGGCATTTTACTGAGAAATTAAACTTCATCTGCAAACTGTAAATTGCATAACTTGTGATAAATTTTGTAACTGAGATTTCCATTTCACAGAATCACAGAATGTTAGGGATTGGAAGGGACCTCGAAAGATCATCTAGTCCAATCCCCCTGCCGGAGCAGGAACACCTAGATCAGATCACACAGGAACGCATCCAGGCGGGCTTTGAATGTCTCCAGAGAAGGAGACTCCACAACCTCTCTGGGCAGCCTGTTCCAGTGGAAGCAGTATAAATAATGACATTAACTTTAGTTTAGGGAGATCATATTGCTCTGTGCCTCTTTGGAGGCCCTCCCTTTTGCAGGGGGATAGAAACTCACTCAATTTGCAGATATTACCCTAGTAAAGATAAAAGTGTTGTGATCTTTCTTTAGCTCCTGCAAGGAGCTGTTATGAGAGGCCAAAGTTCTGAGAGAATCCGATTATTTTCTTTCCCTAGTATTACAGAAAAATTATAATGAAAAAAATCGTTAGAAATACCAACATTTTTTGATGTCTTCTTTAGAGCTGTATCTGCTTGTTGCTTAAACAACGGATGTCTGATGTGATTGGTATTAAAGAGTTGTAAATTCTCTTATGATATACCTTTGCAGAAAGAGACCACGGGAAGACACGGACATAGAAATGGAGGAAGGTGACACAAGAAAGGACATGACTGCTGCCTGCACCCCTAGAAGAAGAATTATCAACTTGACCAGTGTATTGACTCTTCAGGAGGAAATCAGTAACCAGGCACATGCAAGTAGGCAAGCCTTTTGCTTTTCAAGATTATTGTTATTCCACCAACTAAATATCATTGTTTGAACTGCTGAGGAAAAAGATATTTAAAAGGTGGCCCAGTGAGCTTTTAACAAAAACATTTTGTTAAATATCAAGGGCCGAATTTTGAACAGGCTGCTGCCATACTGAGTCCCACACTGGAGGACTGTTTTAAAAACTTTAGTGTACCTTGTTAGTTGATAGATGCGTTATGCATTCTAAATAGCTTGCAAACCTTAACTTGCATCATAACTAATAACACAATACAATCACAGCTTGAGAAGCTAAGTAATTTTGTCATTTTCAAACAGAAATGGCAGCTATGATATGGTCATTACATAAATTTTGCTTAGTCTCATGATTGTGAAGTAGGCTGGGACAGGCTTGATAATAATTTTTATTTACAGCTTTTGTTTTTCATTTTATGAAAATTATATGAAATTATGAGACTGGTGAAATATTCTCTCTCTGGTAAGAGTTGTTTTAGAAAAAGGTAAAAGGTTTGCAATTCCTGTGGCTGGAAACAAATTTAGAATAGCCTTTCAAGGCAAACAGATTTTTTTTTTAATTTGCATTTGGAGTTTGTGATATAACTTTACTCACACTTCACTATATCTGAGTGTATGCACAGAAATTATTAATATTTCAAAGCATGTGGCTAGTTGGTAGTATGGGCCTATAAGAAGAAGCAGGGGTGTCGTAGTTGCTCAACAGGAATCAGACTTTAATGCTAAAAAGATCCAAACCACTCAACTAAATAAATCAGGGCAGGGCTGCAAATATGTGATGACATCCTTTTTGTTTCTTCCCCACCCCGTCAATTGTTTCAGATCTTCAGGAGATGCTACATGATCACTCCTTTGTTGGCTGTGTCAGTCCTCAGTGGGCTCTGGCCCAGTATCAGACCAAACTGTATCTTCTCAATACGACAAAACTCAGGTAAAGGAGCTGTTCGGCTTGTTGGCAGTTGAAATAAGTCTGGCGTGCTTGGGAAAAGTGGGGACTCGGTGTATGACACAGGCAGCCTGTCAGGGTGAGCTACAGACATTTTGTAACAAATAAGAGAATATACTGAGGATAGACGTGTCTATCAGTTTCCAAGCTCCTGTGCATTTCTTGCAGGGCAGCAAAAGAGTGAAGAGGTTGAAATATAAGGTATCTGGGAATAAATTGATAGTGGCTGTGTGCTTGAGTATGTAACATTTCTGCACCAGTGCGGCTGATGTCAGAAACCAAAAAACAGATGTAACTGTAACCATCTAGATAGTTCATGTGAATCTTAAACTGCTTAATTAAAGTAAGATTATTGTTAATATGAATGGATAAGTACATTTGGTGTTTCCAAGATGACCCTTACTTTCCCCTTGTAATTATGGTAACTTGGAGATATGTGATCCTGTCCATATAACTATTTTTTGTACTTCAATTTAGCCAAGAATTCTTCTACCAGGTACTTATTTATGACTTTGCAAACTTTGGAGTCTTAAGGTTGTCTGTAAGTATAATTTGATCTTATATCCTAGACAAAAATATTAAAAAAAATTATTTGCAATAAGCTTGTCCTTTCAGACAAATGTATAGTTTCACAGGTTGGTTCTTGTCCACTACAAGAGTACTGTCTTATTTCTTTTACAGTAGGAATAGAATGTAGAAAACTCTGTTAGTAATTTTGTATCTGTTAGTGTAAGTTGTCATCCTGGCTGCTTGGTACTGGTGTCACTTCTAGACGCTCACCAAGCCTTGCTGTTGCTTGTTACATTGGGACAAATAATTTGAATATGCAATCTATGAGAAATAGTGTTGATTGCTAGCTTTTATCCTGTAAATATCACAGCACTCTGCAGGACTGTGGACTGCACAGAACTATATCAGAAATAAATTCATATTTTAATTTAGACTGGCTGTGATAAGCAGAACTGTTTGCTCTGCAGGCCAGAAATAATATGTTACAATTAGTTTGTTAATGAAGGAAGAAGCTATGGGCTTCCAGTTGTCATTAACAATAGTTTTTGCATTCTCCATTTTTAGGAGCCAGCTCCTTTATACGAGCTTTCAATGCTTGCTTTAGAGGATCCTGAAAGCGGCTGGACAGAAGAAGATGGCCCAAAAGAAGGGCTTGCTGAGTACATTGTGGAGTTTCTGAAAAAGAAGACTGAAATGTTGAAAGATTATTTTTCTCTTGAAATTGATGAGGTGAGTGCTGCTATTATGCTACTACGTTAGACAGTAAATGAGTGGCATTGCATGTTGGTAGCAGGTAACTGCAGTAGTCTGCTTGCACTCCTTTCTGGAGCTAAGTCTTTGTGAGAGTAAGATTTCGGTAGCTTACCCCCTTCATTAAAAGTGCTCAGGACTAATGCTGCTTTTAGAAGGGGGCTACACAAAGAAGTTTATATTTAATTAGTTACCGAACAACTTAATTGTATAACTCAGACACTTGACTGAGATATTCTCCTAGGAAGTGGGATCTGTGTAGCCAGGGGCTAGAGGCAGAGGAAGAAGCTGATTTCAGGTCTCCACAAGACCTGGATTTAAACTACTCGGCTCAAGAAGTTCACCACCACCCTTAACCCTCCTCCTGCAAAGCCTGCCTGGCATCAGGCTTTAAAAACTTGTAACCTGAGGTACCCCTGAGGTTCACTAAGTTTGAGAAGAATCAGTATTACAACAGGTAACAGTTTCAGTGCATTTACTGCAAGAAAGAACATTTATTTTTTTTACTGAAACAGCAGCGTTGCCTTACAGGAAGGAAACCTTACTGGGTTACCGCTTCTGATAGACAACTATGTTCCGCCGCTGGAAGGACTGCCTATGTTTATCCTTCGCTTGGCCACAGAGGTATAGTTTCTTAATAATTTTATTAATTCACAACTTAATTTTTCTATTTAGGAAAGAATGCAGTGAATGAAATTAATTAATGAGAAGGTGCAAAGAAAGGCTGGAGTTGGTTAAATGCACTATTACATGCTCCAGCCACTTCTGCTATGATTACCGATTAGTTGTGATTTGCCTCTGCATTCATAGCTACTGATGGAATGAGAATATTTTGATTTGAAAGCCTGCATCTCTACCTTTTTTTTTTGTTCTATGCCTTTACCTTAACAGTACAAAAATGGCCAAGACATCATCATGACTTTTCCTTATTAAGAATCTCTATCAAGTCTCTGACTGCTACCCATATTCTGTTAAATGACATCTCTTGCTTGTAACAGGTAAACTGGGATGAAGAGAAGGAGTGTTTTGAGAGCCTCAGTAAAGAATTAGCAATGTTTTACTCCATCAGAAAGCAATATATAATAGATGAAACCAACCCAACAAGCTCTCAGGTACAAGAATATGTAACTCCTCATATGAACAAACTATCACCACCCAGGAAACTTCTTCTTTTTCAGCTATATACTTCTAGTCCCAACTCTTTCAGTGAAATGAATGAAGGAGGAGTGTGTCAAGATTCTGAAAGAAAGTGGCTTTTATTTTATGAATTATTATATATATTAAGAAAACCTTTTAACTTTGGGTATTGCAGTGTACTTACTTAGCAATACACCAGGGCTTAGCCTCCAATTTTGGGATGTATTTTTTTTAACCTGCTGAGCTATGATAAATTTCTACGGAGGAATAAGGATGCATAGAAATTAAAAATATAGCCTGCTTGTGTCTAAGTATTGCTTAATCATTCAGTTAAGGGAGCCTGTTCTGCAAGTGACTTTCCAAAACTTAAAATTAACTTGACTGTATAGCATGAACATCATCTCTAATACTAGCAGAATTTTACAACTGCTGTAGTCTTACATAATGAAGTTTCTGCAGAAATGCGGTTCTCTAGTAAAAGAGAATTCCATTTTAATTGTCTGCCCTTTTTCCCCCCCCCCGTATTTCAGAATGAAGATTCTGACTCTAGTCCAACAACATGGAAGTGGACTGTGGAACATGTACTTTACAAAGCTTTTAGGACTCATCTTTTACCTCCTAAACACTTCACCGAAGATGGCAACATTTTGCAGCTTGCTAACCTGCCTGACCTGTATAAAGTTTTTGAGAGATGTTGAGGAAATAGTTATTTGTATAGACTGGAATGTAGCTAAAAATCATTCACGTTACCTTCTGTTTTACTTAGAGGATAAAGCTGGAATCTGGATGGAGGAAAGAAAGAGAGGGGATTTAATATCACACTAACATGACAGCAAGTGGTCTCTTTTCCTTCTCTTGATCAAAGAATAAAAAGATTTTATAAATACTTTATAAATAAAATAACATGTGATAGAGCTTAACTTAATTGAAATGTGAGTCCTCTAACTTAGCTTGGTTCTTGAAAGCAGTACATGTTACCTACTTCCCTTTAAGGATGCCTGTTGTGTGACAGTACCTGCAATGTACATGTGCATGCAAAGCACTTGAAATCACCCACCAAAACCAGGATAAGCACTGTAACACCTTTTGCACAAAATCTATGCAAACTGGAATCCTCATTACCCCCCAAGAAATAAAGGAGTGTTATGTGTAGATTTTCAGATGATAAAGCAACAAAACATCATAATGCATTACCCATGTTTTAACATTTTTATTTTAGAAAGTGAGCATATCCATTAAAAAAGAAAATGCATGGAGTTAAAAAAAAAGTAAACATAAAACTAATGACAAGTTTGCAATAACATAAAATAATTTTACTTACTGAGTCCCAACACTCATTAAATATACTTCCACCATACAGAAGTTTTACTTCATTATATTAGCAGTCTCTTGATTAGGTACACAAGACAACACTTTCCAGTAATTACCGAGTCAGTAGAAGATCAACTTCAGGAATCACTGAATAATAAAATACATCATGGACAAATATTTTCATACCACCTGGGAGACAACCTAATATACATATGTCAACAAGGTACATCTTTGAGGTATTACAGTACATGGAAACCATTCCCTTTGCTTTCTGATGAATACTTCTCTTAGCAGCTCCACCAGCAAGTCAGTCACAGACTGCTGCCAGCTTCCAAACCCCAACGAATTCCTTCAGAGATTTTCTTTCTGTAATAGATTAAATCAGTATGAATGAAGATGTAAGTCAAGACAACAGATATTGAAAACAAGGAGGCTGAAAATAAAATGTCATCTGCTCTTCCAGACAAGTGCTAGAAAATTTTAAATGAGAAGCATCAGCTTCTCAAGAATATTTAATACCTCCTCTAGCTTTAGCATTGCCACATGTAGTAAGTGAAAGCAAATACTTTCCAAAATAAGGAAGTAATATCTCATATTTAACCAAAGTACACTACAAAAATCTTAAGATGTGGCTGCTCCAATATAACCCATTTGGAGTATTAAACAAGACTGGGGAGGTGAAATATCAAAGCAGTTTTCCTCATGCAGTCTTCAAGATGCGTAGATATATGTCCCAGACCTAAACTAAAAGAGGCTCTCGTCCTAGCACTCTTGCATTGCCAGCTCCAAAGAAATATCTCTCCCCCCTTCCAAAAAAAAGGAACTTTTACAGATGTGCTCCACCACTGTCCCTTTCCAGGACAGACAACAAATAAATGCTGTACATATTCCATCCTGAGCCTGCAGCCTGTTACGCTGGACTCCAAAGCAGCGTGCTCAGACCCTGGGGCTTGGGTTTGCTAGGACTCAGCAGCAGAGAAGCCCAACTAGAGGCTCTCAAGCGCCTGGCAGGATTTCCTGCTTGAAGGTTGCTAAGACAGACCAGATTCAACGATGATCAAGTCCTAAGAGTTAGCCCATCATTCAAATTATTTGGGAAGGAACACAGAAGAAAGCAATATTTTTAGGAATATGCAGGTTCTATGCAAAGGAACTTACCTACTTTTTCATATTTGCTATACAACTGGTTTTTCACTGTCTTGTTTTTCTTCAGAGTCTTCATCAGATCCTGAAAAGGAAGAGAGGAATGCTATTAAGATCACTTAAGAGAAGAAGAAAAAAAATGTAAAAAAAAGAAAGAAGCAGACCACCACTAGTAATGGCTTGTCAAAAGGCAATTCAAAGCAACTATTAAAAAAAAAAATTTTGTGGGAAAATTTCTTACCATTTTGCATGTTTCATATTGAAGGATTTTTTTTACAGTTACCAAACCCAAAATGCAGCACTGGGATGGTTTTTCAAATACCTACCCTGTCAACAGATTCATTTAGCAAGTGCTTCAAGTTTTCACTACAACACACTCAGGACAATCAACTCGACATTTGCTCACTGACAAGCAGATTTTCCCACTTGCTACATCCTGCCCTTTGGAAGACAACTTCAGAATACACTTTCAAAGCAGCCAGAAATACAGAAATTATTAATTTGTAAAGCAATATCTAGTGTTCTGACAAGAGATTGTCTCATGTATGCATTTCAGCACATGTGTCTTGGGCAGTTTAAAAGAGACTCCCACAGGTAGGGGGGAAAGGGATAGTAAAGAAAGATCTTTGATAAAATGCCTGGGAGCCTTACTGGGGCTTTTGCCATCAATTTAAAGCTGAACTATGAACCTGCATTCCCTCTCACAAAGAAGTAGAAAAAGAAACACAAAGGCATTAAGCGTTTTAAGGTCTTACACTTCCTCTCACACTGTATAGTCTATTGCCAAAAAAATCCCAGGCTGAATCCCATATAATACTCCCAACCGTTATTCCTCACAGCTTTAACTAAAACACATTTTCATTGGTTATACTCAATATTGCCTTAATGCTTTGTCATCCCTAGATGGAGCTCTAAGTCGTTCATTATGCCAAGATGCTCAGCAACCACTGAGACATTAAACTGACAAATCACCAACGTGTATAACTCTTATCATGCAAGATATGCAAATGTATTTCTAGCAAGTAGTAGACATTAATATTTTAAATATATTGCATAATACAGCACAGCTTTAGAGAAGAGATTTACATTTTAAGGTAAGAAGACTGACATAGGATTTGTGGGTTCATGCTGCATCCTCAAATAACACTCATTTTCTTGAAATACTTGCAAACACATTCTGAAAACTTACAGAATTTCCATTTATTTTTTGGCTTACTCGTCTCATACCTCAACTACAACAAAGCATGTGATATGCAGGGTTAAAATGTACTTAATGTTTGCCCTCAGATTAATATACCCACACAGCTTGCCTTTTTATACAGGGAGGGCTTTTTCTTTTTGTTATGAAAAAGGAAAAGAGCCTCCAATTGAAATTTCAGTTTGTTTTAGAGCAGTTTCAGGTTCACTGTCTATCCTAAAATACTGTAAATCTCCAAGTTTAGGCTGGATTAAATGGTGCATTGCTGCATACACACAACCATGAGCAGGTAAGAGAACACAGAAACAGAAAATCTCAGGTTGGAAGAGAGCCAGAAGGATCATCAGAGGCAGAAACAAACAATAACTGCCTCCTTTCAGTTGCGGTACCATTTTCCTTCAGACTTACCTTGTCTGTAACATGCTTGGGGCATGTCTGAAGCCCCACTAACTATAAGTATTGTAATTAATCTGATCAGTAGTAACTAAACTGAATTACTGAATAAAAAAAGAATATTTTCATTTTAGGATTGATAAATTATACTTTTCATTTAAAAAGAGAAATTTTTTTTCCTTCATCCTTCCCTGGCCTTACCCCCTGACGCAGCAGAAATATGCAGGAGTTTAATATTGGTAAGAAAAATCTTTCACTATGTGAACGTAAGTACCTGCTACAGATTCAGGAGGGGAATAGAACTGCCCATCAGAGAGGACTCCTGGGTGAAGAAGAGCTGCTCGTTCAGAAGCATCCTGTGCTATTAAAAATCCTAAAAGGAAAAAAAAAAACAGAACACAAATCCCCAATGCTATCACATAGCATCTTAAAGATCAAGTATTGATAAAGAATCTTAAAGGCCAAATCTTAAAATTGCTCACAAGTTACTTCTATAAATAAATACCTCAGGAAAAAACCAAACTTAATTTAACATTTCTGTCATCTATATACCTTCAGGCAGATAAGGAGACAGTAGCAAACCAGAGGTACCGCACACAAGAATTAAGGAATCCCTCCTCCTGCTACGTGCAATTGCATGATTAGGATACCATATGTAAATTCATCAATATTCACTATCTAACTAGAAATCTGAATTATATTTTTTTTATATATATTTTACAAGCCCAAGTCAGTTAAATTTCCATGTCCTAAGCATACAAAATTATACGTTCTTAAGTGTTGGACGAAATTGCTCATCTGGCCCTTGTAACTTTTAACACCGCCTCCCTAAATGAGTTAAAAACCCACTTCTTTGGAGGCATATGTTCCTTTCCAGAAAAAGAAATATTATGCCATATGATTTAATATTTCCCACAGCTCTTCAAATTTTGAGAAGCTGAAAGAAGCAGATAACATGGGACTGAATCAGGGGAAATATCAAAAGCTTACTGTTTTCTTCTTCAGCTTCTTGTGGTAACACTTTAAAGTCCAAGAACCAAGTTTCAATCCAGGCAAGTATGAAGGATATGATGGGCAGCACGTAGCCAAAAGCACCCTGTGAGAACAGCTTGAAGGAAACAAAACCACACAGTGTTTCAGAAATTACCCTGAAGAACCTTGCTTTCAAGAAAACAAAGTAAAAGATTTTATTAGAATATATACCTGTGAAATAATTACTTTTGCTAATAAAAAGGCACTGGTCACTGCTGTTGTAAACTGAAAGAGACAGGGTAAAAACAGTTAAGACTATTAATTGGATTTACTCCCTCATTTCTGCCATTATCTATCAGTTGCAGCTTTAAATATTTACGAACAGTAAGATCATAGATTAATAAAACATATCAAGTATGATACAATTAAAGCGCTACTAAAATAACCTCCTTAATATAGATAACTTTTAATACAGACATCTCCAAATGTTGATTTCCACACAGCAGATAGGCAGTTTAGATGCTACACAGATGCTGAGTTATATAAATTGTGATCTTACTGTATAATGAAGATGCAATATTTTATTTACCAAGTACCTTAAAAAAAACCCTATGTATTTGGAAAAAAGCAAACAACAATTGCTCCTAATGCTTTTTACTACCATCCAAACCAAAAGATCTATTTCAAATAACAAAATATCTTTGCATGAGTAAATTTGAATTAATAATAATATAATCACTGATATTGTGAAAAATGAATCACTTTGAAGACTTGATACTCCCTGACATTTAAATGATGGCAGGCTGCATAAAACATCTCAAACCACCCAAAAAAGCAGTGGACAAGTACTGTTCTCTTAAGCAAGCTTTTAACTCTATTCAGTGCATTTGGGTCCAGCCATTCTTTAACTAAGAGGAGAATCTAACTAGCTTTTGGTAAGCACATGTACAATTTTAAGATTAACAGCTTCTGCAAAACGTTCAGTGAAGTTGTCTGTATCTATTGCTTACCACCGTCATGAGTTCACCTGCACCACCTCACAACCAACTGCATCAAGTTGGAGGATGTCATTGGAAGAAATACTCTAAAGCTACACAACTAAGAGTAAGGCATTTTGAGAGGTGTGCGCTTAAAAATAAACGCAATCAGAGCAGCAGTTACTCTTACATGTGTGTTTGTGTCATGCTAACAACAATTTAAAAAAAATCATGAAATATTATCTCAGACTACTAAACCAACTGCATGCATGAAGTTACACATGAACATATTCTACATGCACTTAGCACAGTGTAAGGGAAAAAAAATAAGTCTAAGATTTACAATGTACTAAGCCAGCAATGTGCCTACTGTATTACAATATAGAGTATTAACTGGTGCAAGTATGAATTTATAATCAAGTTTTACGTTCTCTCTCATGCACACAGTACAGCTGCTCCAATCCACTGACAAAAGTATCATTTCCTACAATTCTCAAGAAGCACCTTTCTAAGAAAGGATGTATATTCAACATTTTCTATTGGAGCATGAAGCAACATTATGTGCCAGCCATTGAGCATCAGCACCTAAAACCCTAAATCTAAATAATAATGTGGGAGATAATGGACAGCTGGATCTCTGGTACAATAATGGCAATTTTTTTTTTTTTTTGGAACTACAGTTCACAATTTAATCTCCAGATAAATTTCAAACATTAATTAACAAGTCAGATGTAACAAGTGGTTACAACTAGCTAACGACACTGTATTCAAGATAAGTCTTCAGTGTGTATTAACACGATCACTAATAAGGACCCCACCCACTCTGCTATTAAATTTTTGTCTTTAAGATGAAAACCTTCCAGAACAGAAGTTTTTAATCTGTTACTGTACACCAAATTTTTATATACAGCATCAAGATGATTCTTAACAAACAAGCGTTAAGAAGCACCTAAAAATTTAGTCTCTTTGACCCATTCTAGTTAAAACTCCGTTATGCTTGGCTACTACTCACAGCTATTGCCCACCAATGGCGCAGTCTGCACATTGCATATGCAAGTATTAACACCTTAAATCGAAAGACTGCCAGTAGCTATAGAGAAAGGAAAAAAATATTTGTTGGTTAATTCAGAACACAGAGATCACAAGATTCTCGGCTCACTGAAAATACTAACTGCTTACAAAACAAAACAGGAAAATCTAAGTTCTGTTATCGAAAACAAATTTGAATGTGGATTTGCTTATAAAACAGACATAGAACATAATTTCCCATTTGTAAAGCAAATGGCATTACTCACATGCCTACATAGGCTCAAATACACAAGCATGTGTAATTCCACAAATCTAATTAAGAAACATAAGAAAGCTACACAAAATATGTAATGATCATTTGACCTGACTGGAATCTAAACAGTCAAATCTATATACAGTTAATCCAACAAATACCTTGAGCATCACTGTGCATCTCACTAATCTTAGTGATGCGCTACTGCACAAGAATATCATTGTAAACTGTAAAGAACTCACAAATGCAATCGGAAAATTGGAATAATTTCTTAAAACAATTTTCTACTTACTAATTTTTTAGTATAAACTGAAATATCAATGTTGCAACAATCAATTTTTCTTTATGGAGATGCCTGCAGAAGCAAATAGTTCCAAATATTTTGCAGTAAAGAAAGGTATGGTATTTCTAGGCCAGAAAATAAAATCAAGAACAGACAGACAAGATTTTTCAATCAGGGACCCTAATCCTCAATTTCCCTGTTTATGCTTTGATATGCCTCCAACTTGTTTTAAAATACGTGTTCAGAATCTAAAAAATGTGAAACAAACACTTAAAAATTAAGAGAAATCAAGGACAGACATGGCCAGAAATACAACGAACCCATTTAATCTTCTGTAAATACATGTTTCACTGATGTGTAGTACAAACAGAAGAAATTCCGTATAAGCCCACAAATTGTTTTGCAAAATTCAATGACCTAGTCCCTTCCCAGGGAATAAAAGTCAACTATTTTGCACTACATGTTTTTAATCCTTGGTTCAACTACAGGGAAAAATAATTTCCAGAGCACCAACATCTACAGGTAACATTTTTTGCTTTCTGCAGTAAGGTGAACCTGCCAGCAAAATAATGATAAGAGAGAAAGGAAGTAGTAGCATAGTTCACTAGCTTATAAACGTTTCTTATCCAGTCTCATTCCATCTGACACAGCAAACGGTTCAATGCAGAAGCAACGTCAGATTTTTACACCAGATTTAAAGAGAGATTCTGGACATAGTTATGTTAAAAAAAACCCTTGAGTTTAAACACAGAAATCTGAAAAAACCTGACCTATACAGGCCAACTCAAGAACAAGTCTCTCCTCACTGCAACCAACTTCTTCTGTGGGAGGACAAAAACGTCAGTTTAAACAAAAATGATTTTACAGCTGGAGGACTATTGGTCTTGTCCTCTTAATGAATTATCTTTATGTTACATCAGTCTCACATTCTTGACTGAACTTCTCATCTGCTTTACCAGCCCTCCCAAAGCAGAAAAATGCAATTTAAGTGTGCCTAAGCTTCTCTAGCCACAGTCTCCACAAGCGCCTGCAGTCAAAGCAGGACGGAGCAGCCTGTAGATGGGTGAAGTTTGGCACAAGTCCTTCTAGTTTAAATTACCAAGAAAAGATCAACCCTTTCACAGGACACTAACTAAGAAACATCTGTGAAAAGAGGAACGTGGGAAAGCCTTTTGCAGCCTTTTTCCCTTTTTTAAAAAAAAACAGAACACTTACAAATATATCAAAATATGAAGAAGAGTAGTCATAATGTAGAACTTCTTTCTCCAATGTAGTCTCAATGCCTCCTTTTACCTACAAAGAAACACCACCACACACAGCTTTAGAACAGAAGCTACCAAGTAAAAATAAACACAACTCTGAAGGGTGAAATTAATCGTTCCCCACTGATGTACAAAAAAGATCATTAAACTAAGTACAGATGACATATATGCTAAGAATGTCAATTTCAAGATTAGTGTCCTCATTTGTTTTTCATGATTATATACAATTTTCAAAGTCAAAACATTTAGGATTATCACCTGGCCTATTCAAGCTACATTTTAGACTGTCTCAGAATAAAAGCAAAGAAGTTGTTGAGGGAAGACAACATGATTAAATGTCAGATCAATAACCAAGGTTATTTATCTTGTAAAGGAATGCTGGCAAAACATGTTCACTTAAGATCTTTTTGTCTAGAAAAGGCTTTCCTCCCATTTTTCCATTGTGACCTTTCTTAAATGCATACTTTAGTCTATACCTTAAAACCCAGCTCAAGAACTAGGATGCTAACTATTAAGTAATAACAAATCAGCTATCTTATTGCTTTCTGGAAATTTCAGGAGAATTGCCTTGTTTTCCAAATTACAAATGCAGGAGTTAAAAGGTGGGAGTGTATGTTGTTCAAATATACCCTGCGACATACAGTGTGTAGCACACTAAGTTTGTCTCAAAGAAAATACATCACAGCAAAAGAATGGTTTTGGCTATTGGAAATCTTTGCAGGGGCTAACGCCTCAGAGACATATCACTGACTTTGAGTTACTCAGAAGGCAAACTCTTGAATCCTGTTAAAATTCACACTTCTTGTGAAAATTCAAAGATGTACAGTAACATTACTGTTTACTTGCTGCCTGAAAAGTTCACTGGATTTCCAATGGTTTCTTCAGCATAGTTCACAGAATACAGGAACATCAAAAAGTTTAGTGATAGAAAGATTCTAAACCATGTATCCTAAAGACTAGAAGTAGATGAAGTTGAGTAGCTACTATGTTCACAAAAGCTTAAAAGTAAGAAGCTGCTTTAATTTAAATAGGTACAAATAGCATATAATTTGGGATAGAGAAGAGCAACTTATTAACCACTCCTGAAGTGAACAGATAAATTAATAAAGTCTGAGGGTACTGAAAAGACAACTCACATTTAATTCTATTATCCACAGCAAGGTTATAAATAAGAGATCAAATGTAACAAACAAACAGAAAGTCCTTCTGACATCGGATATGCCTTTCTTCTCTCTGCCTTCATAGGACTCAATTCTTGCCATCAGCTGCACTGGGTTGATGGAGGGGACATCCCGCAGAGAAGGACAGGATTCCACACTGCTGCTGTGAGCATTTTCTGCGTCACCTGGCACCCGATTCATCCTGGGTTTGCTCAGAGTGGTCTTCTTCCAGTTTCACCATCACTAGAAGGCTGATTCATATAGGAAGAATTTCTAAACAAACAAATAAAACCAACACACATCAGTCACCAAAAAAATTCCTGAAAAATCGCAGTGTTAGCTACCAGCACATCCAGAGCTGACACAGACAAAAGATTACAAGTCTATTAAGAACTCTGAATACTGTAACAATCGTTCTATAAAGCAAGTACACTGCTATTTGCTCTCTGTAGATAGATTCAGCTGCTATGACAACTTACGTTGCCAGACAGGGTCTCTCTGAAAAAACTGTATGCAACTCAGTGGTTAAAGGTAATGCAATTACCTTAAGTCTCTTCTGACTATGAGGCTTTTGGAAAAAAAAAAAAATCAGGTTAAATTTCTTATAAAACTGGAGCAGTTTGATGTATGATTCACTACATTATGCCATGAGAACCTTTTTCCAATTAAAGCTTCTAGAAAGAGTTGACTAAGAAGGTCACAAAAGTTTCAAGGAAATGAACAGAAAATTTATTTTTATGCAAAATACTCAGAAGATTAGGCTATACATCCTGCAATGCAAATCACATCAGCCAGGCTTCTGTAACACTAGAGGAATAACTTTCTGAAATTCAAAACCAAAACTTTGTCTCTTCCTCTGTGGGCTGTCTTTCAGTAAATCACAAAGCGGAAAAGATAAACCCTTTCTACTCTTCTCTTCCAAAAGTGTTTCAATTCCCAAGTCTACAACAACACAGCCAGTGAAAGCACAAGAGGAAAAGCAGACAGGGGATCTCTAACACACTGCAAGGCAAATACAAGGATACAAGGACAGAGGGGATAAGCAAAGGTGTGTCAGGGAGTTGGCAGAGCGCACACATCACAGCCAAGGCCAGCCGGGGATGGCCAATGTCACAGGGGTGGTCAAGTCACATGTACAGCCTTCGGGTAGTTCAAAGTCCACTTTTCTTGGGCTACGGCATGAAAATGGTAACAGACCCTTTTAGGGGTCTTTTGCTGGGCCTAATCACCTTTAAAGACGTGTTAGCAAAGCACGCATGACCAGAGAAATTCAGAAGCAGGAATATGGGATTATTTTTATTCCAGTTAATGATGAAACTGATAAAGACAGAAATAGTTGCACTGCACTTGTCCTGTTTCAAGATCTTTTCAAGCAGATTTACAACTGGGTTGGTTCCTGCCGTGGCCTGAGAGAGGAGGAGCAGCATGAAGCTTGTCCTTGGGAGACAAGTGACAGAGGAGGTGCCAGGGATGCCCAGCAGTGGTGCCCAGTGCATGGCCACTAAGGGCAGGGACAGCCTCAAAGGCCTTCCTGCAAAGGATGCCAGGCATAGGCAGTGGAGGGGAGGGGAGGTTGATCTTTAAGATCCTTTCCAACCCAAACCATTCTGTGATTCTATGATTCTAAAGTTAACTCTGTCTCCTGGGAGGCGTGACCAGCCTGTGGGACGAGGAAGAAGGTCTTGCTCACATGCTCAGGGAATAGCCGATCGCCAGCAGCGCTGGGGTCAGGAAGGAATTTTCCCCCGGGGACAGATTGGCGCTGGTCCCCGGGGGTTTTTTGCCTTCCTCTGCAGCATTGAACACGACCACTTATCGGGGCTCCTCTGGTCCGTTTTGGCTCGGTCACTGCCTGCTGCTCACGCACCACGAAGATGGCCTCTCGTGCCCTGCAGCTGGGGAGAGGAAGGCTTCCCCCACCCAAAACGCAGCTAACAAGTGTCTCTGGGGATTTTTTGCCTTCCCCTGCCGCATTGAGCATGGCTCCTTGCCACGGCTCCTCGGGGCCAGTTTGGCCAGGTACCTGCTGCTTGCGCTCCACGAAGGTGGCCCTCATGGCCTGTAAGTGGGGAGAGGAAGCTTTCTAGACTCTGGCCCCAAGGGAGGCCTGTGGGGGTTGCGTCTTTTTCTTTTATTCACTGAGCACAGCTACTTAGTTAGAGAGCCACTGAACGGCAGAGCCACCGAACCAAAAGCAAACAAAATAAAATCCCGTTTCCACTTGCATCCTTTGTGTTGTGTTTCTTTGAAAGTGTTTTTGGAGTATACACCCCTGGCACTTCTGGCAAATAGTCTCATGGCTTTCACAGAATAGCACAGCTCCACTATGTTATGCCTAGAGCTATGCCTGACAAGCCCTGAGGCAGGTCTCTGCAGGGCAGGTCCCAGGCCCATCCAGGAGATACGGGCAGCGATGGGCACACCTCTACAACGTGGCTCAGGCAGGGACTGAAGGCCCTAGGCTGATCGCAGAAACATGTTCCCAAGGAGACAGTGGGTGTCGGTGGGGGTCCAAGGGGAGGCCAGTCCCAGTCACTGAGGGCTACCAGCACTCCAAGGACACTGACAGAAACAATCTGCAGTGCTTGTGTGCTCTACTCTAGACATGGAAGGATGGATGGCCACTTGTGAGACTGAGTATTTGGCCAGATACATCTTCGCTCTGATGGGAAGGGATGCCATCCAGAAGGACCTGGACAGGCTTGAGAGATGGGTCCATGCAAACCTCATGAAGTTCAATAAGGTCAAGTGCAAGGTCCTGCATGCAGGTTGGGGCAATCCCAGGCACAAATACAGGCTGGGAGGAGAATGGATTGTGGGCAGCCCTGAGGAAAAGAACTTGAGGGCGTTGGTTGATGAGAAGCTCAACACGACCAGGCAATGTGTGCCTGAAGCCTAGAAAGCCAAGTGTATCCTGGGTTGCAAAGGAAGCATGAGCAGCAGGTCAAGGGAGGTGATTCTGCCCCTCTACTGTGCTCTCCTGAGACCCCACCTGCATCCAGCTCTGGAGTCCTCAGCACAGGAAAGACATGGACCTGTTGGAGCAAGTCCATGAAGATGATCAGAGAGATGGAACACCTCCTGTACAAGGACAGGCTGAGAGAGATGGGGTTGTTCAGCCTGGAGAAGAGAAGGCTCCAGGGAGACCTTACAGCAGCCTTCCAGTACTTAAAGGGGGCTACAGGAGAGATGGGGAGGCACTCTTGATTAAGGAGCAGCACAATACGACGAGGGGTAGTGGTTTTAAGCTGAAAGAGGTTAGATTTAGATGAGATATTAGGAAGAAATTTTGTACTGTGAGGGTGGTGAGACAGGGGCCCAGGTTGCCCAGAGAAGCAACCTCCCATCCCTGGAGGGGTTCAAGGCCAGGCTCGATGAGGCTTTGAGCAACCTGGGCTAGTGGGAGGTGTCCCTGCCCATGGCAGGGGGGTTGGATCTTGATCTTTTGGTACATTGCATATACGAAGTCCAATAAACTGGGAATACCTGGTATAAACTTGTACTAACTTGCAGTAGTACTAGTAAAATCCTTTCAATATGTTTTCTAACAGTCCCAGCATAAGCTCAGATGAAGAGCCAATACAGATAAACTCAAATTCTCTGAAGATGAGGTAACACTGACTGTAAAATAGGGGGTAAAAAAAAAAAAATCCCATGGAGCTGAAGATTGCCTCTAAAGCTTACCTTTCTTTTGTATACTGTTATCTACTATAAATTAACAAAAAAAATCTGCTGATACATTCTCTCCCTCTTCTGTTTATATAATAGAAAAAACTAATTTTCACAAAATCCGCCTGTAGCAAACACATTACTAGTGACCTCCTGATAGTTATTGCTCCCTTTCGTGAAGGGCACTTAAATCTTTTCCAAGCTGCACTCATTCTATCTCTAGCTGTAACACATCATTGCCTCAGAAGCATTTTAAGGCTTCAAAGCCTTTAAAAATACTTCTCAGTTAGTCCGTAATGTTATGTTTGAAACAAATGTTCCTTAGTAAACATGAGGGAATCTTTTTAAAAAAAACAAACAGGGCATACATTTGGGGAAATACATCATTTTAATTTCAAGGCTGATTCAGTTGCTTGATATTATAGCCTCATCTTGAAAGTACAGAATTTGGTAAATGGAAGTATCTCCAAATGCACTTCCATCTTGCAAATCTGCATTTTAGTTAAACAAGAACCAATATTATAAAGCCCCTGAGTTTCAATTCCACAATAGCATTCACAAAATGTGAATAAAAAGAAATTAATATAAAATCTAGCCCAGACGAAGCAAGCACACAACTACAGAAAATGGAAAGAATGAAAACTCAGTCATTTGTGTAGCCACAGAATCACTGAAATGTTGATTGGAAGGGACCTTTGCAGGTCATCTAGTCCAAGCTCCTCCTGAAAGTAGGACCAGCACTGGACTTGACCAGTGCTAACACTTGATCAGCTGAGGCTCTCAACAGCTAAGTCTTGAAAACATCTAACAGCTTCTCTGGGTAACACATCCCAGTACTGCACTAACTCCTACTGAGGGTTTTCCTACGGTTCAACCCGTCTCCCAGGCTGCCTCTTGTTACACTACCTCCCGTTACTGAGAAGAGTTTGGTTCCATCAGTCACTGCCTCAAGACTCAAGCTCAGCTGCACATAATAGTTAGCCAAAATGCAGGGATGAAAGAAAGCCATTAAAAAAAAAAAAAAGGATTTGCCATAGTAAAAATTAACCTGCAATTCTTTTAAGCCAATTCCAGCCTTTTGGAACTTTCAGTTTCAGAAACTGGCTAAGACTTGTTGGGAGATCTTACTAGCATAACTCTAATACCCAACAATACTCAGAGGTTTATCAGACCACCTGAACACACCTGCCCTACACATAGTAGTAGCATTTATAATAACGAGAAGTTGCCTAATGAGTAGAGGCATTACATAGTTTATAACCCTGCTTACTCCTTGACATGACAGATCAGAGACACAGCATCTGAATCTTGGATCGGATGAAATAAAAATATCTGATGCTGTACTTATTCAAATTGACCCAACTTATCTGTTTTCCTACTACTTACTTCATGGCACATTTGGGAATTTTAAGACTGTTCTGCATCCTTTCTGTACTGATGTTCATATTCCACTTAAAGCACGAAGTCCACAAAAATACTTCTAGTTTTAAAATAGGGAGGGAGAAATTTTTAAACTATAGAAATAGTATATCATGGTACTGAACACGGTGATTTAAAACTAAAATCTGCTTAATAATAGAGGACTAGAAAATAACCAAATACAAGCTAAAAGAACAGAAGTTAACATTTGGAAAGGAGACTAAAATAAGAAAGATACATAATTTTCCTTGACACGTGACATTCTAGTCAACACCCAGGTCACATTACATCATCAAAAGGCACAAACATAGAATCACTATCTACAGAATTAAAAGCAATTGCTTCAAATCAATATTAAGTGGGTTATGTCCAAGGAGGAGGCACAAGTTAAAACTCATGGCTGCACACTGCACCACGCTCTGAATAGTGAGACTAATTAGTTTGAACCAGAGGTACCAAAGACCACTTGAAGAAGCCTAATGCTAAAAAAAAAAAAAAAAGGTACCAGAGATACCAATTCTGACAACAGTTCAGTTTGAAAAAAGTTTTCCCTCAACCAAAAAGTCTGTCCTTTGTTGTTCCTGACTTGCACACGATTACATTTCCTTTACATTTCTTTTGTCTCTGTGGCTCCCTTCCTCTTCTCTTCAACTTTATTCTCATTAAATTCCTGCAAGCTAATGAAGTATACCTTCCTGTTCTGTTTGTAGGATATGGTAAATCAGCTCCACAATGCCTACTCTAATGTTCACTCCAACAGATTGCATCTAGTTACACTCCAACAGATTGCATCTAGTTCTAGAGTTCAAGATATACCTTATCTACAGTCTATCCTTCAGACTGGGTTCCTAGCTAGTTATGTACTGAAAAAAAGAGTATTTAGATAATGTTGCCTTCTACAGGCACTAGAGACATTTATCAAAATAAGACTGAAAAATTCAAACTGATGCACGCCCACAAAATTCCCGGAACATAAGCACAAGATACTGTGTGTAACTTTTTGGCAATACTCTAGATTTTCAATTAAGCAACGCAGCAGGAATTACTGGTTACAAATATGCAATGCATGCGAACACTGGGAAGACCTCCCATCAGAGGGGCAGGGCAAGACTTACCAGGGTAAAAGAGAGAACTCCTTACAAAGTGTTTAGCTTCATCTAAGTGTTCAGAGCCAGGGTAGCTCCGCTTGACCCTGAAGTAGCAGCTCTTATCTATCCCTCAGGCTAAAAGAACATTTCTCATCCAACAAGCGAGAGGAATACAGAAAATATACTTGAGTACAGCTTGTACAGCATATAAATTTCTCTTATATTTATAATGCATATCTGGTTTCATAACAATTAGCCCTGGAATAACTTCTCACCAATACTTTGAAAGATAGACCACTGAGCAGACGACTAGATATCAGACAAAAACAAAGCAGGAAGAGCAATTAAATTTGCCTTGGTTAGAAAGTGGATGGAAACAACTATTTGTGCTTTTGCTAGCAAATTAATGTTATTTTGTTCTGTCTACTTCCCATTATTTCTTTCATGTGAGGTTCAAGTTTTTTCTTCTACAAAAAGACTACACAACTTAAGTCTAAAGTCATGCTATTTACTTGAGTAAGAACTGTATCTGAAAAATATTTAAGATAACTTTTCCATGTAAAAAAACCCAAACCAATTTTTTTTTTAAGTTTCCTTGAGAAAGATGTTTCCCCAATTTCCCACGCCCTAAAGGTGACCTAACAGAAGTAACAAGGCAGCTGCACACATCCCACATTTGTACTGAACAATATTTTTCTCAGAACATTGGAAGCAGCTGCTGAAGAGTGCAGGACACAGACTGCAAGCTAAAAGGAGAAAGAAAAAAAAGTTATCTTTTGGGTTAGTAGGACACCTGAGGGAACAGCAACATCACCTTCCCCCATCCCAAGAGTGAGACTCAGATTCAGAAAGTCCAATCAAGGGGCTCCTACCTTGGACTAATTTTTCCCTGCAGCTGAAGAAGACCTACTACTGAGCAATGTCCTGCAGAACGCTACTGTCCTTCATGATCACTTCACTTCTTGCTCTGCATCAACTGAGAGAATGACAGAGTAAACAACTTGTAAATTCAGCATTGGCATTGACTTACTTTATCTCCATTGCCACTTTCCCCTCTGGGTTCCAGCATATCCCAAACTTTCTACTTCTAAAATGAGCAAGTATGACTTTGTGCCTGTGTAGGAATACATTCAAACCAGACACAGGAAACAGCACATGAAAGAACAGTTCTTCAGAGTTAAACCAAAGTGACTTTGAAAATACTCCATCCTGAATTCATGACATAACTGAAAACACTTGCCAGAACCCAAAATGTGTGGAGTTCATCTTTTGTTTAATCAAGAGTGTCATGTTAAATATGCATCCATATTCTATTTTAAGAAAAAAAAATACCGAAACCTAACATATAAAAAGGATGCACCATAAAACATTCTGAAGGTGTACCTCAGATGTCATCTGCACAAAGGATATGTAAACACTGCAAACTAAAAAAACTTAAGTGTGTGAATCTTATCACTGTTTCAGCCTCAGAACACGAAAACAACAAAACTTTCAGTTACAGAACTGGCGACACACCATCCCGTTTGAGACCAATATATTCCAATTGATAGTATTCATTTAACTACAGAACTAAATTTTGTTTACTTAAAAATAAAACCACCTCTTTTTTTTTGTTTTGTTTAAATATTCTAGTTTTGCCAAAGACCTGGAGCTACATCAGGATTTTAAGGTTAAATGCAATCATCTCCCCAGATTTATATTAACATATGTGCACAGTATTGTTGTACAGCTGCTTGCAAGAAAAAAACCTCAAAAAAACCACCTGATCTCTTGCAAAAGCAGGGAGGGAGGAGAAGTGGGCATAAAGAGGAAGTGGTACAATAATAGAGAAAAGATTTAAAACACCCCTGCCAAATCTGGTCTACTCTTCTTCACAGCTATTAACTGCTCTCTGAAGCTGACTCTGTAGTCCACCCAGTATCAGCTCACAGAAACAAAGATTTCCCTGCAGATTTTATTCCACTAAGCATTAAATACTACACAAGAAGGGCTTAAAATCCATTTGGTTTTCCAGAGTTAAAACAAATGTAGGCCAAATAAACCTTTTAGGTATCAAAGGCATATCTATTTTATCATGTCAGCATTTCTCCAAATACAAAATACAATACTTTAAAGAGACCAAACATCTTCCTGATTACCTTGATCATCAAGCACTACGCTGGTTGATTTCACAGGATACCGGTACACATTTGTTTGTTTTCTCCAATTCAACAACAAACATATGTCCCAGGGGTGCTAGCCAGATACTACTTGGACAAAGAAAAGCACTTCTTTTGCTAGCACAGAACTGCAGGACTCTTTATGAAATATCTCTGTTATTTTATGTATTCTGTTGCCCCCTCAAAAACTATTCAACAAAATGGCACCAAAGTTTTCTCCAGGCAAACTCAAGGCCTGGAAATTCTTTGGATTTCTTAAGAAATGCAGTGCTTTAAGAAACTGGCATACCTTTTAGACTAGAATATAAGCTTTTGTAAGTTTCTTCATTCCTAGCTCCTATTTTACAGCTCTTGAAGATGCCTCAAAACAAGAGGAAGTACCAGGTTTTACATATTACCTCCATTTTTTCTCCTTACAAGGCTTAAAGGACATTGTAAGGGAATAATTACCTAGTCCAAGTAGCAGCAAATTCTAGCAAAGATCTACATCTGAACCTTCAGCGTAAAATATTTCTTCTAACACAGTTCCACCTAATTTGTCTAGTTTTTCTGTCAGTCTCAATAGAAGTTAACACCTGGTGTCTGAAGTGATGCTGTTTCAGGGCTTCAGCTGCTGACTGAATAACTCAATTAACATGAACAGCGTGACATTATTACAAGATAATAATTTGGTTCTTTACTAAGATCATTTCTTTCTTCAGCTTTTCATTTCTAATCTTATGCTTAGTTGAATTTAACACAGTAAGGCAGAGAGGTAACACACAAGTTGTCTTAATGCAATCACTAGGGATTTCAAATAAAAAACAGATTTTTAGTAGATACAGTTAAGTTAGAGAACCTTTAACATCTGTGTTCCTTTAAAGTGACTCAGCTGAGTTGCTGGGTGCTGCTGGCTAACCAGTTTCAGCTGGCACAGGTGTGATTTATCATTACCATGCCAGCAATCTCTTCTACAAAAGCACTTTTAAGACTGTGCTAGCAGACTGAATTCACGGAATGAAATCCATTAATCCTGCTTATTCAAAATCAGGTTTTGCCCCGTAAAACATTACAACAGTTATTAAAACACGTGTTTAACAAGGATAGTCTGATGAAGTTTAAAATGGTAAAGTCTAAATACACTTTTCTGTGCAAATGAAGACCTAGAACAACTGCGCTAAACTCATTTGGAAAAACTAATGGCTAAACATTTGAGAATCAATGAAAATTAGAATGCATCACATCAAGAAAACCACATTGTAGCTCAAATGCACCAAAAAGAACCCCTAATACATCTGAACTAAGAGTTTAGTAATTCACAAATTTCAGCATCGTTAAAAAGGTCAAGTATTTCTTTCTTGACGTACCAAGTCTATAAAGAACAGCTTTCATCCTGAAAAAGCCTAACACACAAATAACAGAAAAATACTTAAAGTCAAGGATCTGTATCATAACAAGAGGACCACTGGTGCATTTTACCCTAAGTATCTGGCCTTGAACACCATCAACAAACAAACAAACACCCAATCACCCTGCACCTGGCCTACTTAAAACTGCAAAGCTGATGAAAAACATCTACTAAAAATAACAACAACACTACGGGCTTACAAACAGAAATGAGTCTTCTTGCACCACTAGATTGACTAACAATCCCCCCAAACACTAGGATTTCCAGAACAAACTGACAGCTCTCACTAGCAACTAATGCTCAACACAATCCTACATCACATTATAAAAGCCAAGATGACAACACCGTGCAGAAATGCTGTGATAGCCTTATACGAAGCACACTGGCATGTTTTTTTGTTGTTTTAAGATTCTTTCTTCAAGTTTAGTATTTGTGGTAAATATTTTCCATGTTAAAGTCAATCACTGAATCTACTTACACCTGACTACCGCAAAATTAGGAACTGACTCAAAGTTAGCACTTCATCAATGAGTAACTTTAACTGCTAGTGCTGATGAAACTGCTGTAAGCTTAACCTTACGTTCACTCTGCAGATGTACCTGTTGTCACCCTCAGGATACACACAAAACATTCAATTTCAAGAATGAATGACCCATTTCCAATTCAAATGCTGAAATCAGGCAGTGCCCCTCCAAAGTTGCCTAAATTCAGCCCAACGCTAACATTAAACGCCAGCATAATGGGGTTCAAACACATTTGAAACCCATAAACCCCCTTTCCCATGATGGAAACCAGAGGTTTGCACACCCTGGTGTGTTCACACCGTTATCAGCAGGACAGACAGGTCCCTGTACCTCCGTGAAGATATATTTGCCGACCTAGAATCTCAGAAACAGGGGAGAAACAATTCCCCTCCAGCAGAAGAGGCCGGAGCGGGGGCGATGCTGCACCCGCAGCTCTGCCGCCGAGCATCCCCCGAGCCCCGCGCACACACCCCTTCCCGGAGAGGGGACCCCCCCCCTCACCTCCGGACACGTGACCTCCTCCCTTCTCCTCCTCTTCCTCCTCCTTTCCCCGCCCCCTCCCCAGGGATCGCGGCGGCACCGGAGGGGAAGGGAGGACAGGGCCGTAACGGCTGCGCCGCGCGATGCCCCCCCTCGCCTGCACGAGCCGCCCCCGCGCAGCTCCTCTCAGCCGCGGCCTCCTCACTGGGGTGGGAATCAGGCCGCCCCTCCGCCACTAACGCGCCCCGCATCCCTCTCCGTGTTTTCCCTCTCGCTGTTTCCCCCCTTCCCCTCGCTCCCCGCTGCCGGGAGAGGGGCGGCAGAGACGCTTACCCCGAACGCATCGCTCCGACCTGACCGAGACAGCCCGCACCGCGGCCAAGAACAGCCGCAGGCCGCGGTGACTGGGGGGGCGGGGCGGGGCGCGGCACGGAAAGGGGCGGGGCCGAGCTGCGGAGGGGGCATGCTCCGGGGGCGGGGCTTGCTCCGGGGGCGGGGCTCAGCCCAGCGTCCCGGCGGCGGCACGGGGTGTTGACTTTAATTAACGGTGGAGGATGCGCCGCGCTGGTCCTGGTTCGTCTCGGCTGCTGTCGCTGCTGGGTGCCGGCTCGGGAGGGGCTCAGAGGACACGCCAGGCAGCGCATGGATAGCCCAAGTGTGGCAGTGTGCCCCGTGGTAGGAGTTCTCCTTAAATGTGAGCACCTCCGGATTGTAATGAAGCGATCCAAAGGACCCTTGTGAAGAAATGGTTTGTCTCAAACATCTCAGTTCTAATAGTGAGTTGTAGGCCTAGTCCTGTTCCTTGGTGCTAAGAAGCGAGGAATACACTGAAGGCCTTCCTCCCCTTGCTAACGAAGGACTCAGCCAAAATTCCCATGCAAATTAAGGAGACACCCCTCTTCACTTTCTGTGCTAATTAAGGAGACACCTCTGTCGCTTCCTCTACTAATTGAAGAAAGTTAGGCAGAGACTTGAGAACTTTTCTGTATAAAAGGTGAATAAACAAAGGGCACCTGAGGAATCCAGAGTGGTGATATCTTTCTGAAAACCTTTTTCTCTCTCTCTTCTCCTTTTCTTTTCAAGCAACTCTTGACCTCTCCCTGTCTCCAACTATTTTTCCTGGCACCTAAGGGTAACAAGCATTAAAAGTTCTTTTTCATTTTCAGTATCAATAAGTAATTATGAGATTTTCTTTTTAGTGATAATAAACGATTGCAAGTTTATTGGATAGTGTCGTATTGTTGTAGCTTTTGTATTGTAGTAGTTTTTGTATTGTAGGTAATTGTGGTATCCTTACATTGTTCATACATTGTTGTAAGTTTCGGTGTTGTCAGTGGGTGGTGGTATTGTCCCTAAAGATTACATGCATTAAAGTTATAAGTATTCGATTGTTTGGTGTTGTCTCACCTTATTTTGTCCCAAGGGGATCTGCTGAACCTCCACTAACCCTGCTTGTCTCCCCCCCCACCCAGGGTGGTTTATGAGACAAAGCTCCTGTGTCTTATCATAGCAGAGTCATTATATTTACAGAGATTAGAAGTAGGAAATCAAAGCATGATTTGCACTATTGTGAAAAATATGACAGAAACTCAAGCAACTAGCCAACTGAGAAAAACATGCTTTCCTTTGGGGAAGTAAGGTCTTCATCCTTATTGAAGGATGTTAGATTAATCCTGTTGGATTAATGTTTGAGTCTCTTCCTCCTTCTAGGTGGCCTGTCTCCTCTCTTCTACTGCCTTTGTTGAAATACTACCTTGCAGAATCTCTCTGAGGAGAAAACAGTGTTTTTTCTGCTTTGCCTGTTCTTCAGGGTCCATCCAGATGGGTGAAGAACTGTTTCAGTTCCTTCTGCAAGCAAAGACATCTAGTGTTGCATTATTCAAGGAAATTCAAGTAAGGTTTGTTGAGAAGACGTTACTGAGATCTATTTAAAATAGTAATTAAAGTGCTTAGCAGAATATGCTAAGGCTGTTTTTTAAAATCTACTGAAATTCCCAGAACCAAAATATCTTCTTGTGTGTCATATGCAGTATTATTACTGGATGCCTTAATTTCAGATCATCTCAGTGAGCTAAATGACACCTTAATTTTGGGACCTGATAATCAACTCCTGCTTTTGGATAAGAAATTGAGAAATTTATGGATTTACATTCAGTAACCTCTCAGGTAACTTTAGACAGACTAAACTTTATAGAAGTTGGCTTTTATAGTCTGTATTTATGAACCAATTTAACCAAGCAATCTTGTGATTACAATGCAGTTCAAAGAGAGGATGTAGCAGTGCAGATTTGGAAAAAGTGAGCTGAGTGTGGGCTCATGGGCTAGTTTTTCCAGGCTGTGCAGAGGTGTTTTCCTAACTTTCAGCGGATCTGAATGTAGGGAGGGACAGACAATGTGCGATTGTGTAAGGAAGGACTCTACAATTTTTTCATTAGTGCTTTATGAACAGAGGCATGTCCCTCTGACCTGATGCTGACATTTGAATGTGAGCGATTGAGTTTTGTGTGCAGGTCATGGAGCATCTGCTCGTCCTTCCAAAGGAGTGGAGCAGGTTGCACATAGGTCTCAGACAGCATTCCACTTAAATTGTTACCTTGGTCTGTGTTCACGTGTGCCTATTACAGGGCATTAAGGAAAGAGTGCCTATAATCTTCTCGAGCAAGAGAAGTGGAAAGAGAAGCACAAGGTCAGGACTCATAATTTACATCCTAAAGCCTTCCTCATTTAGTTTTCCTCTGCTTCTATTTAAATTCCTATTTTCAGTTGTTAGGTCTGCTCCCACTGTAAAAAGTGTATAGCAATAATAATAATAATTCTTTGTCAGAATAAGTAGCCAGCAGCCAGAACAGGTTAACACTTGTCTGTTGTTCTCAATATGCTTATTCTCAACTTTGTATTCTTTCTTTCTGGAAAAGGACCACTAGGATCATATTCCTGGGTCTCAAACCTCAAGCCACAATCCTGCGACCAAAGACATCCCTGGCTATAGCTGAGTTAACACCTCTGCTTCTCTAGATGGTAAAGTCTTAACGTGTGTTTTTCCTTCAAGAAAAGTGAAGTAGGATTCACCGGGAGTGATCAGTTAACATCCTAACTGTGTTATCTCTTTGGGAGGCAATCAAGTATTGCTATGAAAGAGCGGGAAAAAAAGGAGTCTCTTGACTATGAAGTTACAAAGTGAGTACAGAGTTAAGATTCTCTCTTAACTTACCGACTGCACGTCAGACTCATAGCTGATGTTAATGTTTTCTTCCATGATGTGGTTCAATTTAAGTGAATAAACCACCTGGTGTGGGAACTGCAAGCTCACCCCTTAGTAAGAAAATGACAAGCAAAACCAAGAGCCAAACTCCAGCTTTGTCAGGCATTGAGATAAAGCATGTTCTTTTTTAGATCTTTTTTTAGGATGATGTGATGGTATTAGTACAAGCAGTAGGTGCTGCTTAATATTCAGTGCAGTAGCTGAGCAGCACCGTTCAGTGTGCCCAGGTGGCCAAGAAGGNAGGACCAGAGGGAATGGTTTCAAGCTACGGCAGGGGAGATCCAAGCTGGACGTTAGGAAGTATTACTTCTCAGAAAGGGTGGTCAGGCACTGGAATGGACTGCCTAGGGAGGTGGTGGAGTCACCGACCCTGGGTGTGTTCAAGGAAAGACTGGATGTTTTGTTGAGGGATATGGTTTAGTGGGAGCTATTGATAATAGGTGAATGGTTGGACTGGATGATCTTTTAGGTCTTTTCCAACCTTGGTGATTCTATGATTCTATAACAAAACCGTATTCAAAGGCTGACATGCCACTTTTGCAGTCACCTTTTGCACACCATGAAATTAGGTACTTTCTACATACCTTTGTTTTCTCAAATGCTAAAAGCCCCCAAATTTCTAACACGTGCATGAATCACACTTTATAACCCCATGCTCTAAAGAGAACCTCCCCTTCCCTGGAAAAGAAACAACCCCAAAATCCCACTCTCTCGGATGTTAATAGAAGCTTTATTTGACTGAAACCCACAGCAGTTTGCTTGTCAGCTCAGTGACAGAAATGTTCTTCTCTGAGCTCTCGCTTGTCATCAAAGCAAGATAAATCCTATCTTAAAGATAAGAGCTCATTCACTTGGGAGGAAGAAAGAAATGCTTGTACTTTAGACAAAAGACCATTTTGACTTTCTGTTGGCTTTTGGAAAGTGCTCTGAGCATGCAGAACGCTGCTGGGTCACTTCACAGCCCATTTCTCATTATTTTGGCCATGCACGCTCATGTTCTGTCTCTCTGCAAATGCTCTGTCTTTTCCACTTTTAGTGCCTTATCTTTCTAAAGTGCATTATTATTTTTTATTAATTTTCCATCATCAACTCCTCTCCATTCCCTCTGTAGACACACTGTTTCTATACATTATTTTTTCAGATTGTGCTTCCTTTTTCTTTGAGTTCCTCTGCCCTGGGAAAAGTGCTTTCATCCACAGGCAGAGTTTATGAGAGTAAAAATAAGCAGATTCAAACATGCAATGGAGTTTTTTTACAGATTCTTTTCTCTAGAAACTGATGATAAACATTTTACCTGTACCTCAAACTATCTTGCTATCTTTATCAAAAATCTTCTAAATGCAATCCTTACATACATCAATAATTACCCCATTTTTAGCTAGGTTTTTGTGCATAAACTACTATATACATACTCAACTCTCAGTCTGCTTTATTTTCTTTTACCTGCTTTTATGTGTTTTTGGGTTTAACTGTCCATGGTTTCCACGTAAACAAGTTCCTTTATGCATAGAAATATATCTAGTAATGTTAGCCTTAGGAATGCGTGTATATGCTTCTAGGACCAAATAAACATCTGTTAGTTTCTGAAGCTTTAAAAAGAAGGCATTATTTTTGTCATTCTTGTGACCAGACTTACTGAAACTAAAACACTTAAGTGAAAAATGAGAAGTAAAAAGTTAGAAAAACAAAATACCACCACCCTAGGCAAGAGATTTTCAGTGTGACCTTTTGATATATTTTATTCTGCTAAAAGAGGAAATATGTCCAGATTGCTGTACAGAAACTGCCCTGTAAGCAAGACAGGGTTTTTCACCATACTGGACTTTACCCAAGAAGCATTTATAATGCTCATTCTGCAAAGCCTGAGACAGCAGAACATCAGAGGTAAGTACATTTGCAACCCCAATAAACAAATTTACAGCTATGGCATTATCAGTATGACTGGGGTTATCTCAGTAGACAGCCAATACCTCTCAGATTTTAGTCTTATGCAATTAACATTGTACTAACAAGTGAGTAACTCTTTCCTGGATAATTTGCACATGTGCAGAGTCCTTTGCCCCCAGCTGTGTTCAATAACATTTTCTGAACATAAAAATACTGAACTCTAAGGAAATAATGTACATTTAAATCACAGTCAGTTCTAGAAAGGTTGCAAATGCTGACATGTTGCTTCAGCAAAAGGGTTACTTAAAAGGGTGTTTTGACAAAAGCTGTTCAAAACCATTTGAAAGGGGTGCTGAAATAGCTGCTGTCCAGTTTTTTTCGTCTTTACTGAGTAGGTCCCTCTAACCCTTGTTTCCTCCCCCCTCTTTCTCTTCTCTGTTTTGCTTCAAGGATGTTCTAATAGGAACACCACTAACAGCAAGTACGTTGTTCCAGTGTGAATGACAAATATTTTTCTGAACATAACATTGTGGGGAATTCTGAATAAGGGGATGAAAAAGTACTAAATAATGCAAATAAAAATGAGACAAGCAGAATTATGCAAGTGGCAAGCAAACCTGAAAAATTCAAATGACTAAACCTTGTACTTTATTTTTTTTCCTCCATGCTTTAGCAGATGATCACATACGTGAGTATCAGATTTTAAAATATTTATAGTCCTTTATTCCAAAACAATATAAACAAAACCAGCAGACCTTCCAGGTCACCTCTCTCTCAGGATTGCCTTGGTCTCTCAGATACTCAGGCTCTTACCTCTGTTCTGGGATTGTGGTTTCAGGACTCTCCCTGGTCTGTGATCACTAGCTGGGAATGGGCTGAGCCTTGATCATCGGGTGGTGAGCAGTATCACTGTGCATTACTCATGTATATATTTGTATATATCACTATTATAATAATAATAGTTATTTCCAATATTATTGTAGTTTAGTTATTATGTTGTTTTTATTTCAACCCATGAGTCTCTTTTCCTTTCACTCCTTTAGTTCTCTCCCTCATTCCTGGTAGAGGGGAGGGTGAGCGAGGGGCTGTGTTGTGTAAAACTACAACAACAATAATATATGTGCACCTCATGCAATGTATCGGAAGCATTTTCAGCCGAATCTGGTTAGGTGAATCACTCCAACCCAAGATGCTCTTTTTTTGGGGACGGGAAGCCAGCCCCCTCTTCTGGGCAACCCGCATGCTGCACTTTCTGTTCTGCAGACAAAGCAAACGATGTCCTGGAAAGGAGGAGGAAAGTCAGAAATTCATCTGTCCCTGAAAATGTTAGGAGCTGGATGCTAGGGATGGGATGAAGATACATAAGAACAGCGTACGCTGACAAAAGGCCTTCAGACGCCCAAAGTGTCTTGTCAGCATTCATTAGGTTCTCAGCCCAGCTAAAACATGGCACTATTCTCGTTCTCAGCGTTCAGTCTGGCACTCCTGAACTATAAAGAGAAGGAAACAGATCTATGAAAGTTAAAAAAAAAAAAAGAAAAAAAGAAAAAAAAGGCGTCTGACCCGCTATCAGAAGTATTTGAGCTACCTCTTATAGAGGCTTTAAAAAAGAGCAGGAAACATTTTTTCCAGTTTTGTTTTGTTTTTTTGGGGTTTTTTTTGACCAGGAGTGTTTACTTCTTTCCAAGAAATAACACCCTGCAGGGAAAACTCCTTGTTTTGTGAAGCCATCTTTTAATGACAGAAGACAGTTTCATCATTTGTATCACAGTGGTCTACAACTTTCTAAAAACAGGGCTGGATGCAACAGACCAAGTTCAAATGCTTTACAGGCATTAAAGGATTTTCTAGTTAGTGAATTGTAAGTATAGCATATCTATATAGCATATTGCATTTCATAATAATTTGTAGCTGTGTAGATAAATTTGGATAAAGAAATTAGTTCATCAGAATCAAGAGCATTATCTTTCTTCACATATTAATTGGAGAAAGATAATTTATATGTAAGAGACCATGTTTTATTGCCTTTTATGCTGAGGTTGCATTCAGCTGTAATTTATTTGCAATAGATAGTTCTGCAAATTTAAAATCAGACAGGTGTTTATAGTAATGTATTTTGTATAATCGTATACTGGTACATACTGGTGGTAATACAAGCATGAGAAAACCATTAATATCACAGCATATCTATAAGAGAATACCAGTTAAAGAAGAAGTAACCAAATAATCAGCTTAAAAAAAATCAAACCTTAGCTTTAGAAAGAAGATTTTCTAGAGTTTAAGCAAATGTTGATAACAATTTGTATTTTTAAGTAAGAATTCTTAAACCTGATGAATAAAATTCCTAAACGAAACTACTCTGAGTTTAAAGAAACTATAAACATGAAGTGTTTATAGTTTGAGAAACTTGATGTTGAAGCTAATTATGTCAGTTGCAAAATGATGTGCTTGGTATAGCTGCTTAAAAAGGGAGACAGGCTGCTCTTCTAATGCTGTGTTGAACTCTGCACTGTACTGCAGAAATGGGGAAGGAAAAGCTCCTGTTTTTCAGTCTGTGATATGGAAGCCTAAAACCATCCCTTGTTATGGTGGGAAATCCCATCTGTTGGTTAGAGAAGCGTACAACGATGCAGGGCTGTGGGCTGCAACCTCTGTCACCGACTCTGTGGGAGCTGGATTTAATTTTTGAGATATGTTTTGGCTGATAGTTTATTGAGGTAACACAGCCAATTCCCTTTCTGGCACACAGAAGAAACTCCTGAATCGTCATCTCATGGCACTGAGTCTTGAATCGTCATCTTGTGGCACTGAGCCCACAACACTGTGTCCCCTGTGGGGACAGGCTTTGATTTTGAGCTTGCACCTTATTAATGATTGTCATCATTGCCAGGGTTGTGACTTCATTTGCACATGCATCTTTTGCTCAGGAATACCTCATCAAACTTCTCTTGAAACCTTCCTGCCCTGGGCAGGGTTACGTCTTGCTGCACGCCAGGCGCCCAGGGGAGATGGTGTGGGTGCGTTGCTCTTAGGGTGAGGCTGATGGAAAATATCCTTTCCTCCTGCCCTCTGCTGACTTATTTCCCCCTTGTTTACTTGCTGCAATTATCGCACATTCCCTGAGTGCATTCACAGTTATGCGTTGTTGCTTCCTTGCTGGGAAATATTCTCATTCTCTTTTCTGTGATTGCTCTCGAGGGAGAGCAACATGCATGCAATTAACAGGGGGTTATTTGGCTCCAGGGGCATTGACAGCTTAAGCCTTTCCCACACTGGGCAACAGCTCTGCCAAAACCTGGTGTTTGACCATGTGTGACAGCAGATGCTGTCTGCAGGCATGGTGTGCACCTGGCTGCATTACCCCCAAGCCTTCGGGGTTCTGTGGGTACATTGAGATGCAGAAAGTCATTAATGCTGGGCTCATTTCAGACCATGGGAAGCTTTGGAAACCATCTGCACCTCTGTTTTGTTAATGCTGCGTTGACAAGGAGCAGTCCTAGGGCCTTCTTCAGGGATACAGGACTGAAAAGCCACTCTGTTGAGCTGTTAAAGGTACAGACAAAGTGTCCTGGGTGGGGGAGTGAGAGAGCGGTTGTGTGGGGCTGACTCCCAGGCAAAGGTAAACCCATCACACAAAGTTCCTGTGTTTGAGGGTGGTGATAGCTAGATTTCAGGGGGGCTGGAACAGGGACTCCTAAAGTTGGATTTTTCCTGGAAGGACAGTTTAGCAAGTGAGGCATCAGATGAAGAGCAGAATAATTAACTTACTCTGGTACCAAATAAAATATTCAGTTTGAAGACTACATATGAAGGCTGCAAAGTTAATGAGCCACACTTTACACAGTTCTGGGACAAAGACTGAGGCAGGGTTAGAAAGGCAGTTTAAGGAGATCAACGCGAAAAGGGGGTTAGACAAATGAATAGACCACAGGTCTGTATACAAATAGTAAATAAGTAATATGTAGAGACCAAATTTTATTTCCCTTTATGCAGAAGTTGCATTCAGCTGTAATTTATTTGCAATAAATTGTACTGCAACTTTAAATATCTTACAGATTTTGATAGGGGGGATACATAAGGATCTGTGAGTGGAGATGTGCAGAGACGTACCTACTCCTCTGTTGGTAAACGCTTTCATAAGTATCTGTAGATGTGCTTCCATTCAGATGTCAGAGATCTGAAGGCTGCAGTCAGAGGCAGCGGGCCATGTCCTGAGCACTGGACTACAGCCTTCAAAGGCAAGATCTCGGCTTCCAAAGGAGAAAGTCTTTTTCAGATAAATGTTTATTTTAAAAGTATTGTCTGCCTGAGCTTCTATGAAGAAGAACTAAGGTTGGTTTGTTTGTTTTCCTTCCAGCCTTTGGGATCTAAGCCCAGATTTTTTTAGCATGGTGCAGGGAATGGGAGCAGTTCTGCTCTCATTGAAGCTGGTGTTTGCCTTTAGAAAGAGATTTCAAATGAAGCAAACAGTAACAAACACTAAAACAGGGTGACGTGTGAAGGCCAAAGCAAGCTTGGTTCCTGTGACCTGAGCCATAAATGTAACCAGAACCTTTCCTCTTCCTAATTTTTGAAAACATAACATGATACATTTAGGGCTAATTAGAAAAACATTTGAATTTCTTGAACTGGTGATGAAGTGTGAACTAGATCCCTTGCATATTGAATTATGTTAGTTAATTCTGAAAGTCAATGAGAGCAGCTCACTTGGCATACATACAGTGATGCTGTTGCTTTTTGAAGGGGGATCAGACTGCATCAGGTGTGTGGCGACGCACTTGGAAGAGGAGGACAGTAACTGCAGAAGCGTAGGTGAGGGACAAAGCACAGAAAACGAGATGAGTCTACAAGGAGTGCTGCTACTGCAAGAGCAAGATACTAAACCAGTAACTCAAAATAAGTGCGGACAAATGGAAACGTGTAAGAAACTTTCCTGTTTAATTAGGTACCTTAGTAAAGAGGAATTTAGCTAAATATGTTTCATCAGACACATGCCATACAAAAAGAAAATCAGGAAACGGAGCTTAAAAAGAGATGTCCAAGTCAGAAAAGTATATTCTACTGATGTATTAGTAGCATCTACTAACAAAGTGGATGAAACTAAGCAAACCATAGGTAGGTAAATTATAGCAGTGTTTTCATAGACTGTTCTGCTTATAACATTAAAAAAAAAAAAAAGCAATAAGGACTTGAAAATATTTGTTTTTCCTGATCGAAATCCTGCACATTGGGCACTAATGCAGAGTTACGGTAAGACTGAACTTTTCACATCTCATTCGCAAGTGATGGGATGGGATAGAAATCTGATGTTTCATTTGTGGTTTGGTTCTACTCTATTGTATTTTATTATAATTACACTGGTTTGAGAATGAAATTACTGATGAAGTGGCTCATGATTCCCATGTCAACACAAAACCTCTACAAACAAGGATTTGGTCTCTAAAATACACACATCACAACGTACTATCCTATCATTTACATCTGACAAGACATATCCAGTGTTTTGGTTGGCCATCAAACCCAAATGAATAGCCAAGTTTCCAATAGCTTCACTTTCCAAACTTTAAATGAGACTTCAAAAGCTGTAGAAATGCAATACAGGACTATGAAGTCCTATACATACAATATCAAATCTTCTTCTTTGAGAAGGAAGAACTGTGGGTGCAATTATTGTTATGCTAACTGACATAGTTTCTGGAAATTGCTTGGGATTTGTTATTAAGGCTTTAAAAACCTTTTCCATCTGTTCTTTTTCTGGGTTATTTTAGGGTGCATTTATAGAAATACATCCACAATATATTGCAGCCACAGTTCATAGATAATATTTGAAAAATGCATTTCCACTGTAAAGTTATGTTTAAAGTAATATGAACACTGATTTCCCTAAAGAGGCATCCAAACTAATGCTAGGACTGCGAGTGATTGAGGACTCAGACTGATAGTCTTGGCTAAATAATAGTCTGAGGAAAGAAAAATTCACGTGGTCATTAGTCTCAGAAGAGTGAGAATTGTCTTCCTGTTCAATGCAGATCTCAAGCCTGGGAAAGGACCGAGTTTTTCTTCACACAGACGTACTTCAGCAAAACAGGATCCAATCCACAGAAATACCCATCCTGCGAAAACTGATCATGTATCCCGCACAAATTAGGAGGTTGCACATCCTGTGGTAAGAACAGGATAGTTATTACAGGTTAGTTATTAGCTAGCCAAGATGCTGACACTATGCAAAACACTCTCACTGCAGTAAGTCTTCGTTTGTGGACCAGTTAAGTACATGCTCTCACAGCCCAGAAAGCCAACTGTGTCCTGGGCTGCATCAAAGAAAGAGTGGACAGCAGGTCGAAGGAGGTGGTTCTGCCCCTCTACTCCACTCCTGTGAGAGCCCACCTGGAGTATTGCATCCAGCTCTGGGGCCCCCCAACAAAAGAGGGACATGGACCTGTTGTAGAGAGTCCAGAGGAGGCCACGTGGATGATCAGAGAGATGGAACACCTCCTGTATGAGGACAGGTTGAGAGAGGTGGGGTTGTTCAGCCTGGAGAAGAGAAGGCTCCAGGGAGACCTTACAGCAGCCTTCAAGTGCTGAAAGGGGGCTACAGGAGAGAGCGGGAGGGGCTCTTCATCAGGCAGTGTAGTGAGAGAACTAGTGGTAATGGTTTTAAGCTGAAAGAGGGTAGATTTAGATGAGATATTAGGAAGAAATTTTTTTTCCTGTGAGGGTGGTGAGGCAGTGGCCCAGGTTGCCCAGAGAAGCTGTGGATGCCCCATCCTGGAGGGGTTCAAGGCCAGGCTGGATGAGGCTTTGAGCAACCTGGGCTAGTGGAGGGTGTCCCTGCCAGTGACAGGGGGGTTGGAACTTGATGATCTTCAAGGTCCCCTCCAACCCAAACCATTCTATGACTCTATAAAATGTCACAGTGCAGACACAGGGTATTGTTACAAAGATTAGGCATAAAATAAATGTATTTGTTTTCCAGTAGTCAAAGTGAGGTTTGAAACTTTATACTACTTGTGGCCAAAAAACATTTCTGAGAAGACTGTCGGTCACAAAGGGAGACTATGTACTTATACGGTTGGTATGGCATGTATATACAATAGAGTGTGCAATATAAGCTTTTCCTTAGCTTATTAGAAATTCTCATGCATAAAATGCATGAATATTTTTCAGTTTCATAAAATTTAAAAAATTAAATGTGACTAAGAATAATGTAGCCATTTTCTTTTTAAATCATAGGGTCATAGAATGGCATATAATGATTTTTTAGTGCCTTTTTTCTACAAAAATCTATGCCAGCAATGAACTACAGTACTATGGGATCAATATAAAAGAGTTGTTTAACATTACAAAACCAGTAAGAATCATTCCGATGTTATGTTAAACCTTACACAACAGAAATTTTTGTATAATGAAATGCAGAAATAACAAAGGTCTTTAAGAGGTTTATAGATGATACCTGTGCAACTGGCCCATTCAAAGATGTGCTATGTTTGTTTGATAGATGGCAGTAGCCTGGGCAGCTGCTCCCTTAGACATAAATCAGTACAGCAGACAATTGCAAGGGACTTTTCTGAAATGACTCACTGGGAGAGCAGAATGAGGTGGGATGACAGACAGCAGAGTCATCATTAAATGTTAAGCAAAAGGCAGATAAAATCTGTGAAACTGCTAGTCTTCAGAAATAATTGTCAACCCAGACCATAGAATAAATTGTTTTAATTAAAACAGGCAGCTCCATTTTCCCTGGAGTCAGCAACGTGAATTGTCAGGCCAGGATTGTAGACCAAAAATTGGCATAAGCTTCAGGGAGACTTGAAACTCACTGAAGTAAAATTCTGTAGACAAGCACAGCTAAAATGAAAATCCTGAAAAAATAAAAATATTAAAGTAACCGATTAATTAAGATTAACTTCTTAAAAGATATCTGTATTATGTATCTTCACGAGGTATGTTCAGTAGACTGGCAGTTGGGCTTTGCCATCTTTGACTGTCCTTCACTAAGGAAGTGATTGCTCAGGTTCCATGAAATTAGCCTTCAAGGCCAATGGTCTGACAAAACAGCCTTGCTAACAAGGAATTTTAAAAGGGTGTTCAAGAACTTGCTGGGGTATTCTTGTAATCAGAGGCATGATATAAGGTGATTATGTTATGCAGTGAATTTGCCATGTTTTCTTTGCTGCCAGAAGGCACTTCCTTTATTCAAAGTCTTCTCATAATAACTAAAACCCTGTAATTTGCAAAAAGAAAAAAAATACTGCCACTGCAAAGCATCAGGGATGCCAAGTATGAGATTCATATTTGAAGCATACTACCACTGCTAAGGAAAGGAACTGACAACCAAGAAGAATGAATGGTGCCTGGGGTGGACCTCACAGCAGTCTGTCTCAGTAACAGACTTATTTGAAGAGGGTGCAGTGGTGTGCAGGATCCACACAGAGTCCTTGCCACATAAAAAAATGAAGGTTTCCTAAAAGGACTCTTTTCCTTTCTTAAAAAAACCCTCTTTGCCCAACATTTTGCTAGTCTACGGCTTTAGCATCTAATTAGGGTGGCCATTCGCTTCAGGCAGGTTATGCACAGTGGAGTTGCCTATGGTTTTCCCCACGGGGGGGTAAAAGTCTAAGTTTCCCTATGTTTAGGAACTCAGTGTTTTTTAAACTGAAATATCCCAAAATACGTTAAGGAAGGACGTGAATTAAGTCTGTGTAGGGCTGCCCACCATTCTGAAGGCCTCTCCATGAGGCAGCCAGGGCTTGGATGGAGGCACCCACCAGCCACCCTGGGCTTTCAGAGGGGAGATGCTCTTGCCCCAGAGCATCAGCCAGACCTCTGCAGGGTGAGGGGAGGTTGCTTAAGCCAGCAGTTCTGAAAATTACATGCTGATACTAGATGCAAAGAGTTTAAAAATAGATCCTTTTTTTTCTTTTTTTTTTTTTTCTTCTCCAAAATTTACAACCACCACTGTCAAGCTAAATTTCAGGTAATTAAAGTAACAGCTCATGTCGCCGCATGATAATTAAGAGGAATAGCAATTTCACCTTTTGCTGCATTAGGGGAAATTTCTGAAGAACACTGACACATTATCTGAAGTCCCATTATTTTTTCTTCTGTTGTTTCTGGGACTCATATGATAACTAACAGTAAAGTCTTCCGCAAGTAATGTTTCCTTAATGAACATTATCATGGCACCTTTAGTTGATATTTTCACTGTATGAGCCTGCACAGTGCTTTGCAATTCCCCCCCCCAAAACCTCAAGGCTGCTTTTAAGCATACTCACAAGTTATGAAAGAATGTTTTTCTAGTCTCCTGTTCCTACATTTTGGCCCTGCCTTCCATATGCAGGACTCTTAGATACACATATGCAAACACCACACACACACATATATATATTTATGCACATCTATATGCAGACATACAAAGACACAAAGACATACACGTTGACTTGTTTCCCAAGAAAATAAAGCATATCCAGGATATGCTTGGTTTTATTGTTCTCTACTTTTTTTTTTTCTTGCATAGTGTTTTTCAAGAAAAAAGTCTGACGGCAAAACCACTTCATGGTAAAGACAGAGGAAAGGGGAGAGCAGTGCACACTTTGGGCAACTGTCTGAGCTGCAGGAATTGCTCTCGTGAAGCCAACAAGGTGCACAGACTGTAGAAGGCTTAATATCCCAATTTACTCTGTTTGGTGAAAAAAACATGGGGACAGGGAAATCAGAGGATCCATTAGCTCCCTCTGCTAAAAGTGCAGTCATAGAAAATAGCCATACAGATATTTTTATTTGGAGTAAAGAAGAGTAAAAATGTTCCTTTTGCACAGTGGAATGTAAAGGAAAAACTTCAGCCTTTAATCTACATCTCTGTTTTATGGGTTTTAGTCATAAACACAGACACCCTAATGGTTACTATGCTTTTCCTTTTGGGAGCTGGGGGAGCGGGGAGCATGTATTTAGGGAATTTCACGACTAATCTTAGAAAATCTTATTGTCTTAGTGACCCGCGTGGCTGCTTTTTTTGTCTGCTTTTTTCGCTGTGTTTTTTGTTTTCCTAGAAGCTAAAAATAATTTAATTGGTTTGTGTTAGCAAGAAACGCTTGGTTTTTCTTCTGTGCTGCCATGTGGCATAGTCTGGGATGTGGGTTTTTAATGGCCTGAGAAGTTTGTGCTTTGTCCCCACAGTATCATCAACACCACATGCTCCAGTGTACCCTTATGTTTGTACAAGAAAACGAAACCTCCAGGCACTGCAGCCTTGCTTTTAATAACTCTTCCACCTGCCAGACCAGAGTCAAAGTCAGACTATACAGCTTTCTAGTGTTGTATAATGCTTTGGCAGAAAGCAGAGTTTAAAAACAACAGGAGGTGTTCACAGGTGCCTTTGGTACTTGCAATACCCTTTTGTCATTTGTTTTTTTATTAATATTTCAATATTCCTCACACTGGACCTCAGAGGTACCACTTTCATATATTAAAAAAAAACCTGAAAGACATTCAGGTGGAGGACAAGGCTTCCAATGTCTGAGTTTAAGCAGATTTATGGACAAAAAGAGCTGTGTCACCCTGGTGTTGAGTTATTGTTCACTGCCTGAGTAATTGAACAAGGGTTGCTGGCTTATGCCACCATCTGTATATCTTTTAATTTCTGATGGTCGTAGTTGAAATTATGTACTTGATGCTACAGGTCTCTAATCAACCAACCTCTTGGACCTGGGAGAGAAGAAAAGCAGGAATGGGGAGGAAAGAGGAAAGATCACTCACCTGGTAATCATATTTTACCTGTCATTTTTATTCTAGTTATTATGAATCATCTTGTAGCATGATGTCAAATTGTGGAGGGCAAGGCAGGATGTATCTTATACCAGAATATATGAAGACCCTTATGTGTTTCTCGGTCAAGCCAGATAGTGCTTTCATGTTTTAGTCTGTAAGATTCTGGCTTCCAGCCTTGTTCAAAGAGCAAATTTTAGTTCAGGAAGGAAATGGGGCAGTGTGACAGAGCCAGTTGTGTTAGCTCACTAGTACTGCCTGGGACTCATAAAAGATCCTCTTCCTGATGCATGTAAAGTTTTGTGTCAAGATTCATGCTGCTTACAGGCTTCCATCATGCTCCAACTGAACAGACAGCAAGGCTTTTTTTTANTTTTTTTTTTTTTTTTTTTTAACCATGGGATTGTCCATTAATGAAAACTTAAGTATCCCCATGAAAATGTCTCTAATTATTGTTCCTTAAATGAAAATGGTAATTATATCAAATGTGTGATAGAAAAAGTAATCCAATCTCTGTCTCCTCTGAATGTAATAAGGCACAGGTTTATGTGTGGATGCACAAGAGAGCAAGGAAGGTTTTGCCTTCCCCTTTGTCCATCACCATCATCTGTTCCCACTACAAAGGCACAGCTATGGAGCTCCACTGCCACCTCCATGGCCAGACTACCTCTGCTAAGAAATAAATCATAGAATCATA
>VZTO01025007.1:2693-49500 GCA_013400615.1 Syrrhaptes paradoxus | reverse complement strand
CGTACTGCGGGTACAAAGGGCGTTGAAGCAAGTGGGTGCAATTCATGTCCAAGTGCAAGCAGCACGTGTTAAAAGCAGAATATTGGGACAGTAAATCCCCTTTAATGTATATTGTCTGTGCTCCATCATGGTGCCGCTTTTTGCTGTCATTGATCTGCGCCATTCGTGAGCATGGTACGGCACTAAGCGTTAATCTATACAAAGAAGTACTTTGCTAATACCAGCAGCAACATTAATCAAGGGCAGTAAACACCGAGAACCATTTTCCATCGGGTTCAGCAGCAGTGCCGCTGGGCAGCGTTCCTCGGGACAGAACTGCATCCTCACCCTCTGTTAGGCAGGAAACAGTTCAGTTGCACAAGTGACTTACCCGACCCTGAATTCCCTCCTCACCAAAGCTTCTCTTTCTCTTTCCAGGGCCCACTTGGTCTCCAGGGTCCGATCGGAGCCCCGGGTGTCAGAGGGTTCCAGGTCAGTATGCTGAACCCATCTGACACCTTTATTAACTCGCTGCAGCAGAAAGAGCGCAGACCAGCTGCCCGCTGGAACAGTTTATATTTAGTGTTTGCAAAGGAAGGGTTTGACTTTGCACAAAGACACCTGAAATTCTCCTCGTGCTCCCTCCCAGCCTGTACGGGCTCCTTGTCCCTTCAGTGGCTCGGATATTTCCTCCTCCCGTCTCCAGGGGAGTGTCCGCAGCCACTCTCCCTTCCCCATGGAACTGGCTGAGCCAGCGCATGGTGCTGCCCACGGGGAGCATCACCGGCGTCACTGGTGTGACCCCCAGCCAAGGCTGGAGCACTGGGCAGGGCGGCTGGCCTCGGGCGTGACACGGGGCAGAATTCGGGCTGAGTTGTGCCAACCCATGCCAGCGGTCCCCAGTCCTAGGGGAGAAAGGGGAGAGGGGTTCTAGACAAGATGACCTTCTGGAACACATTATGGGGGACTTTGGGGATGTTGGGACATGCAGGGTTTCCTGGCACTGGAAGCTGCAGCTTGGGGTTTTTTTCTGTTTTTTTCTCACAGGGTCCCAAAGGCGCCAGTGGTGAACCTGGGCTTCCCGGTCCGACGGGAATTCGTGGAGAGACAGGTGACAGGGTAAGGGGAAGACGCCTGTAGCTAATTCCTGTTTGGGAGCGATGACATTAGCGTGTAACAGGGTCACCAAACACGGTGTGGCTGGTGCCACCCCAGCAGCCACAGGCAGGTTTGGCACCTCGGGTGCCCCAGTCCATCCCCTGAGGCTGGGGCGTGCCCAGGACAGACCCGACGGCGGGGAGCAGGATTCCTGCATCCTCCCTTTTCTGCTCCCGTCCTTGTTTCTATTTTTAGACAGAATGGATTGTTTAAAATAAACTTTGGGATGCTGTCCTAGCCAGAACAGAGGATTGGTTTGGGATTTTCCCTGCTCTGTACGCTGATTTCACCAAAGCCTTGCTCCCCACGAGCGCAGGAGACCTGATTCCTGCATTTTTCTTACTTAAGATGCTTGGTGAGGTTTTTCTGGGTTTTTTTTTTAAATTACAGTTTGCTGGGTGATTTTCTTTCTGAACAGCAACACACCTGGGCCCCACACCTCGGGATAAATGCAGCTTTTTATTTAAATGAATTCATTCTCATTTAAAAGAAGCCAGCAGGGCAAAGTGAACGACGTTTTTTCGGGGCTTGCAGGAGAACAGGAGCCGTGTGTTTGCCGGTTCCCTCGACGCCAGCTCTAAGGTGAAGTTTCTGTGTCAGCAATCGCAGCGGCACCACGGGGGCTTCACAATGGCCCGTCTGTGCCGGCCCCGGGCAGGTTTCAAAAAGCCTCTTAGAGGGACTGGGAGCCTGGAAGTTAGAACAGGAGGGTTATTGTGGACTTGCAGCATCCTGACTGCATTCAGGGCTTCACTGCGGTGAAAAAATGTGTGTTCAGAGGGGAAGAGGCCCCTGCGCAGAGCAGCCGGGTGTCCGGAGAGCTGCTCCCAGCACAGGGAGGGAAAACGCTATGCTTAAAGAAAAAAAAAAAAATTATATATATATGTAGGTTTTATTTCTGGCTCTGAAGTGTAGTTACTCTAACATCAAATTGTTGATTGTTTCTTGGAGACTTTCCACCTCTACACACACAACGAGTCATTTCCCCCTGCCCTCCCCCCCGGCCCCACTGCTGTCGGTGACGGTGACGGCCGCGTGCGCCCACGGTCCTCCTCTGAGCGGGCAGCAGCAGCAACCAGCACCGCACATTGCCACGCTTATACTGGGGACAAGATCTGGGCTGGGAAGACCCTAAAACCTCAGACCGTGTCGTTAGAGCTTCAACAAGCGGCTTTTGCTGCTGGGGGGATGGCATCTGCCAGGGGTGGACACCAGCACAGCAGATACCGCCTGGGGTCTGCTTTGCCCAGCCTGCTGCTGGTCCCAGCATGTACCAAGAGGAGAACTGGAAATACAGCAGCAATGCAATTACACTGTCCCAGCTGCAGCTCACCCATCGTGCTCTCCTGAAATCAGCTGTGGCTTTTTTTTCATTGCAAACAAAAAAAAAAAAAAAATATTCCTGCAAGCCTGAGGTAAGAGGTAGTGAGATGCTTTTTCACAGTCCTTGGACTGACTGTGGCTGGGAATGTAAACCAGTGTGTCAATCAGTGTATGAAAAATACAAGAGGTTTAATGCATTTGCCCATAAGATACAGAATAGCACTGAGATGATCTATAAACCATCTTGTTAGTGGGATATTGGGGAGAGGAAGGGTTTGACTGTTACCAGTGACTGTGGTGGTGACAGGTAAATATTCTTCCTAAGAGTTTTTATTAAGATCAAATTCCTGGGGATTCTGAATGCCGGCAGCCGTCTGGGGCAGTGTCTCTGTCAGCTCCTGGCATCGCTGGATGCTTGGCAAAAATGTTGTGTTTAGAGCTGATAGAGTGAGACAAATGTGAGGATGGCTGATGGACTGGTGGTCCCAAAGTCCTGTCACTTGTTCCTGCTGCTCGGATTTATTCCTGCTGTGAATGACACAGTTCTGAGTCAAAATAGTTTGAGCTAAGCTTTTCTTCACCCTGGAATTTAAATTGTGAATTTGTAAAATTGCTGTTTCGGTTGTCATAGTGAGATGACAATAATGAAAAGCAGAGGAGCAGAAGCAAAACAGAGTTCCTCTCCCTGGGACAGATGAGAAAGATGGCTTTAGTGAGGCAAGTGTAAAAAAAAAAAAAAAAAAGGCAAGAAAAAGCACAGAATTCATTTTAGCTTTATTTCGGAAATGGAGGAGGGTGGTATAAAAAGGCCAGTGCAGGTAACCTGTGCCAGGCAGGTGGGGAGCTGTGTCAGGAAGGTCTGTCTGGTCCAGTCGGATGGGGACTGGGTGGGCAGAAGACCACCAGACCTGAGCTGGGAGGTCCTGCCGGGTCTGGCAGCTCTGCTGAGCCGTTGCTGGTACAGCAAAAAGCCTGAGAAACCATCCTGCGACACAAACAGTGACTGCAGAGCGTGCACAGAACTCACCAGGATGCTTAACGTCTCTTCTTGGTTCTAAGTATGAATGAGGTTTGGTCCCTCCCACTTGGCAGCTGGGGACTAATTCCCAGCCCCTCGCTGGGGAGGGACTGACCGCACCAGGAATTCGCAGGAAAACACCAGTCTGAGCTCACTTGCCTTCTTTCTGTCACTTATTCCCAGGGTCCTACTGGTGTGCCCGGTCCCAAAGGTAACCAGGTAAGTGACGCTGATCTTCCTCCTGGGATCACTTTCACGCTGCAGTCAGCAGAGGGACTTAAACCCAACCTTAGGCACAGCCTCACACAGCACAGCTGCTTTCCCTTCTGGCAAATGAAAATCTCTGGAGCAGGCACCAGCAAAACCCTCTTTGGTCCCATTTTTCTTGCCTGATGAGGAGGATTCGTCTTAGCCTCAAAGCTGGGCAGGCTAGCGACCGATTTAATCTTTTTTTACTTTTTGCTGCTTAACTTCCACATTCTGGTTAATCTCAGTGATGAACTTTTTGAGCCAGTTTTCATCAAATTTATGACTTTTGTTAATGCATGACTGTGTTTTTGCAGAAAACGAGTGCTTTTCCAGCAAGTGTTGCTTGTTTTACCAGTGTCTGTGAGGTCCCTGGTTTGTTGAAAGACCAACCTCACCTGCATCTCTCTTGAAGTAACATCTCTAAAGCCACGTACTCACCATAACAATGCTCATTATCTGCTCTAATTGCTGGGTGGGAAGCCAGCTCTGCTGCCCAGGCAGTGGCAGTGGCAGGATGGCAGCAATTCATGTCACCGCAAGTGATGCTCTTAGTGACACCCGCTGCTGTTGGCTGAATGGAGCTGATCAGGAAACTGATGCTCCTCGTCACCGCCAGCAAAACTAGTGTCACTGGAGCTTTAGCCACCCCTACATTAGGGTCCCCAGACAGAGTGGAGAGGGTTGGTCCTCACCAAGTGATGGATCGCTTCTGCTGAAGGGTGGGATGAAGCTGTTCTGCAGGTGACTCTTTCCACCAAGGAAGCCTACAGGACACGGCTGCACTGAACACTGAGCTGTCATTGCAAATACACGTTTTCTGTGAGACCCAGAGCTGGGGAAAACTGAACTTTAGATTCCCCAGAAGAGAAATGCCAATGGCAGCCTGTGGATGTCTTTCGTGGCCACCCCGTGCCCCCATCCCCTCAGGAGCTGAGGTTAGCCAGGTCTCAGAGCGAGTCTTACTGTCAGTGACGCTGTGCACCCCAGGTGCGGTGTTAATCCTGGTGTCTTGCTTTCAGGGCATTGCTGGAGCAGATGGCCTCCCAGGTGACAAAGGAGAACTGGTAGGTGTCCTTAAAGTCAGTAGAATTGACTCTTCAAATAACAGATGGGTCTAGAGAAGCACGTATCAAGAACTAACATTGTCAGTAACCATCCATGAGCTCCAACCCTGAAGCTGCGAGAAGGAGAAGGCAACCCCAGTGTTTCTGCCACCATCACCACGGTGTGCATCAGCTCTCCTCTTGTCCTCGGGGAGCCCCAGCCGGCCAGTGTGGCCTTTGCAGAGCCATGGTGTATCGGCGCTCATTTATCGTTCTGCTCCTCGGAGCACACTGCTCTGTCCACGGGGGTTTGGTCCATCTCAAGAAGCAGCCACGCTGCTGGGACCCGCATCCAGCGCTGGTGCCTGGGGCAGGTCTTGGCATCGGAGCGCTCGCCCTGTTGTGCCAGGGCTGAATCTGGTCCCCAGCATCCCGTCATCATTCCTGGCCCCTTTGCTGGAAAAGCCCCTTAAGTGCCATCACGGCTTCCCAGAGCTTGGGAGATTTGACTTCAGATGTGCATTTTCCAAACAGATGATTCTTTATTTCCCTTTCCTTTCTAACAGGGTCCCTTTGGTCCCCCCGGGCAAAAAGGAGAGGTATGTGTCAGGCATTGCGGGCTCATCCTTGACAGGTTTGGGAGTAAACATGCTTATTGCATCTGTCCATGATGTCTTTCCATAAGCCATATTCTGGCATCATTTCCTAGAAGCCACAGGCATGCTATAAAATCTGTGACAATGACAATTTTCTGTGGTGTTCAAATGTGTTTGATGGTTTTGCTCCAGCATGGACTCTGGCATGACTGATATATGTAAAATCACCCGTACGATGTAGGAAATGTACACGATCAGCCAAGTGACCTGGGGAAACCCAAAGAAAGAGTTAACTAATCCCCATGAGAAAATAATGAACCCTGTCTTTCATTTTAAGTGCTTTGTTGTGGGGGTTTTTTGTCCCTCTTTCTTCATTACAGCCAGGAAAAAGAGGAGAACTTGGTCCAAAAGGTGTCCAAGGACCCAACGGGACAGCTGGAGTACCAGGGATCCCAGGACTGCCCGGGCCCATGGGCCATCAGGGGGAGCGAGGCGTTCCTGGCATCACGGGAAAGCCTGGTCCTCCTGTAAGTATTGTCTGCTTCTGGGGTGCCAGTCCCTGGCGTGAATAAGTGGAGCGTGGATTTTGGATGCGTAGTGAAAAAATCAGGTCCTGCATTTGAGCTGGCGAAAGGAGGCAACTGCACATGCAAGCTCACAGCCTTGCAGCAGGAGTTTACCAGTGCAAGATTAACAGCTCGCAAGCTTCAGAATGAAAATCCCCCCGAACGCATGCCTTGGAGAGTTCATCTTCTCTCTCAGTGATACAGGAACAGGTTTTGTGTGTCCAGGGGCCTGGCTGGGAGTCACTGTTCTCACTGCAACAGTGAGTGAGCGGCTCGTCATTTAAAAATACGACTCCTACTCCCTGCTTCAAATGTCTGACCTCTGTCCTGGGCCAGAGCTCGTTTCAGCATTCAGGAAAGGCCAGATAAGCCCCAGATTAAATATCTGGCCTCACATTAAAATTATTCTCTGCCATTAATATGACAGAGCTTCTAAATTGAAGCTGTCATCTTTTGAAAAGGGGAAAAGCCCAACTGCCCTTCACGCAGGATCCTGTCCTTCTTACTGAGCTGCTGGAAATGAGTTTCAGGTCCTGAGGCTTATGTCAGGGATGATTATCGATGTCGTTTGTGTAAGGACGGATTCTTCTGTTAATTGCAGGGCAAAGAGGCCAGTGAACAACATATAAGAGAACTCTGTGGGGAAATGATAAATGGTGAGTATTACTGGGAGAAAACTGTCTTTAATTCCTGTATTTAGCTGAAGATGAGTAGATCCTGAGATTTGCTATTTTTCTGTCTTAATAAGAAAAAAATACGTTGACCTTTAATGTAAGGAAAGTATTCAGGAGGTCACCTTGTTGTCTGGGATGTTCATTTTTCTAAAATTAGTCTTTTTAAATGATTCATCACGGTGACGTACAAAGTGCGCTGAAAGCAGCTTAGACACAAGTATCACGTACGCCAAGCAAAGAGGGACAGTGTTGGACATGAGGTTTTTAATTGCTCTTTCCAGATCAAATTGCACAGTTAGCTGCTAACCTGAGAAAGCCCTTGTCACCTGGAATGACGGGTCGTCCTGGCCCAGCCGGTCCCCCTGGTCCTCCTGGAGCTACAGGAAGCGTTGGGCATCCTGGTCCTCGTGGTCCCCCTGGGTACAGAGGGCCAACAGGAGAACTCGGTGATCCTGGTCCCAGAGGTAAGGTTAAACCAACCTGTTCTCTTTCATGCCTACAGAAATAAATGGCAAACTTGTATTAATTGCATCAGTGAAGGAGGAAAGAGCAGGCCCTGAGCAGCAGATGGAGTTCTAGAGGACAGTTTTGTGTCTTTAGGGGTGCGCTATAAGCAGAAATCCTAGCAATGTCCTGAGGATTTTGAGCTGCTCTTGGTCTTCCCCCTTCCTGTCCCTGGATCCTGCAGCAGTACACAACTCCTTGTTGAAATTGTCTGTTTTTGATTAAAGGCGACACTGGGGAAAAGGGAGATAAAGGACCTGTTGGTCAAGGTATCGATGGCCCTGACGGCGATCAAGGACCTCAAGGTAAGGCTGTGCAACTAATTTAATAAACCATGGCTAAAGTAAAGGCTCCAGAGGGCCCTTTCTCCCTGGAATCCTTGTAGGGGGGTTGTTTTCCTGGGGTACAGCAGGTGCAGGCAGTTTGAACAGTAGAACAGAATTAGCACATTCCCTCTTCACACCTGAAGTCATGAATCCTTTATCAAAATATTCAGAGATTAATTTATGCAAATTAATGAATATCTATTAGAAAATCAGAAGGATATTCTTTATTCTGCTCACCTATTAAAGCAGCTTCTCTAATTGCCATTACATCTGCACAATGATGAAGTTACAGGCACCAAGGAGGCTCCGCATCCATATAATTTCATAATATCAGAATTGTTGTCTTTGATTCTTCCATAAAATAACTCCATTAATCCCTAAATGTTTTCTTTTCCAAAGCATGTAAAAAGAGGCTCTGTTTAACTTATTGACATTGAGAGCATTTGTCCCACTCATGAGATGTAAGGAGATGAACTGTAGATGCAGTTCATCACTTTTATGAATAAAAAGAATCGGGCTCCATCTCTTGATCATAATTAAGACAAGAATAGAGGCTTATAGATCCCCTGATATTGCTGTCCCTCAGGAAGACAGAATCATATTTTACAGTATTTCAGCTTCAGTAGCTTACTGTTACAGAAATCAGTGTTTTGTGAATTATGTTTGGCATCTAAAAGAAAAAAAAATAGCTTGAGTCTACCCAAAGCAGAAAGTGTTTTTGCCAATAAACAAAATATATGTTTTATCATGAGAAAATTTTTTAAATTAGACACAGGTATAAAGGAAATTCCTTATCTGTAATGTGAGGGAGATGTTCTGTATCATCTTTCTCTCTCCTTCCCTTATGCAGTAAGGGGGTGTCATGAATTTAAGCAGCTGAGTGCCACAGCTTCCCAGAAACCATCAAGCTGGGGGTCAGGAAGGAGGGACAGTTGTCAAAATAAGTAAGCTGTGAGCTCACCTATCCAGGACATCCCTTGAGCAAACTATCAGGGATGATGTAAAATAATTCTAGTTACAAATTATCCGTCGTTATTCATGGATCCTAAAAAAATCCAACGCACATACTCCAGATTCAGGCTAAATTTATTCAACACATTGTACTCAACAGGCCATAACAAGTCTCATGTACAGACACTCAAAAGTATTTTAAGAACTCTAAAAGCAACACAAATATATATATATATATATATATATAGGCTTTTAAAGGAAGGAAATTAATGTACTATTTTTCCCCTTCTTGTTTAGGACCACCTGGTGTACCTGGAATTACTAAAAATGGTCGTGATGGTGCTCAGGGTGAACCCGGTCTTCCAGGGGATCCTGGTACTCCCGGTGCTATTGGGGCTCAGGGAACTCCAGGAATATGTGACACGTCGGCTTGCATGGGAGCTGTTGGAGCATCAACTTCCAAAAAATCATAAAACAACAGTACAAGAAGTGGAGAAGTGACTGAATATTTAAATAAACAGTGCATTGTAAGAAAACAGACAGAATCCTTCTAGCGATAAATGGACACATGTTCCTTCTATTACATTAAGTGGAGACTTTGACACAGTTCTGTGAAAAAGAAAGCATCAGATGAAAACTTTAATTAAAAGATGCTTTATGAGTATTTTTCTTCTCCCCCCAATTATTTTCCAGAATTTTTACTTCCCTTTCTCCCTTTGTTCAAGAGACCTACAAGAGGAAGCATTGTTCCTTTTTGCCCCTAACTGTACTACAGATCACGACTTTTCTGTAGAAACGTTTGAGCCTTGTCGATTTAATTCCTTGATGCTGCTCCCACTGACTCCAGTTACACAGGTTTGTGCACTAAGACACGTTGTGAAGGTGTTCAGGCACCTTAACATGCTCTTTTAATTTACAGGGGAGAGTTTCTGTATATTTCCCTATGATAATAAAGGAAATTAAGTAACAGCATTTTCACGACCTCTACTTCAGCTATTTGCACAGTAATTGTGAATGAAATCCCAAAGGAGAGAGGATGCTCTTTTAAAGCCCAGCCAAAAAAACCTGTATGACCTGTTGTAAAAATAAAAGGAGATTTTTTTTAACCTTTTCCTTGTGATGTTGTAAGTGTCATTATACACATCAAATTAACTCAGCTGAACTCATTTTCCAGAGCTTCTATTACTAGGATTGCTTGGAAACAAATTGCTACAAAATTGTCCATATCCGTGATTTAAGACAGTATTTATTTTGGGAGTTTTGTACTTTAAAACCTGTTAGTGTCATCTATTTTAAAAAATTATTAAAACCACTCTCAGCTCACACGCTGTTCTGTTTCTGCCCTATATGCTAATGCTTATGAACAAAGGAGTCATATGAATCTTTAAATATGAAAATAGTTTGTGCATTTAAATAATCTACTGCTTACAATATGCCACTCTTGGACTAAAGTAACAACAAAAGAACCTGTTGGACAGTTATGATAGACATTTAAAATAGTACTGGATTAAAAAAAAATGCTAACACCATTGTATAACTCTTCAGGGCCAAGAATGTTAAAATATCTATGGCAAATATGAATTTTGTAATATCAGCACAGTTTAGAAACTATGCACTTCATTAACTGATATAACCTTTAAATTTTTAATGGAAAAAATGGGCATTAAGATATGGTAACTTTCATTCTTTTTACATTTGAAGAATACATTTACATCTAGTCATTAAAATAACAGGACAGATTGATGTTCTACAACTACTCCTAACTGTACTAGACCATTCAAATAAAAAAAAACCAAAGCAGAACCACAAACAGAAGAAGAACACAGTTTTTACAACTAAAGGGGAAAAATACTTAGCTGTCATGACATTTTCTTGGAGATTCTGGGTTCAAAGCCCCTTTAACAGAGCACTGATTGCTATTGCTAATAGTTAACTTTCATTTTCATGTTGAATAAAGAATGTTTTCTTTAATGCTCTATTTATATATTTTTACAAGTTACAGTTTGCAATTCATATTCAGCATGTAAGTAGAGAAAATAAAATCCAGTTTGGCCACTGTTAGCCACACTCGTCATGCAGTTCAAGGCGGTCAGTTCAGACTACTTGCTCTCCACAGCCAGGCATGTTTTCCTGCTCTGGACACGTTACAAATGAGTCTGATCTTGCTAATTTTAGTCTCCTGCCTGTTTTACCACAGAACACAGTCTCAAATTCCTAAAAATCAAAATAAATAAATAAATAAATAAATCATGTAGGTGTTTATGCGAGGTGTATGTTTTTGTTTTTCTAGTGTCTGAGGAAAAAAATAATACACCCTTACTAGGAAGTGCTGAGGAGCCATACCAGTATCTAGACAAGTTTCCTATACATACTCCATCTACTCTCTTCAGATACTTAGAGCCAGAGTTACTCTGGGGCTGCAACTACTGGTGTGGTTGCGGGGGAGCTGCTTATAGGGCAGCCTTGACCGCTCTCACCCCCTCTGCGGCAGTGTGGATCCCATTTCTGTACTACCTGTTCATGAAAGCTAGCTAGGAGACAACTCTGTGAAACAAGCAGAAAACAGAGAAAATTATGGGAGAGAGGGAAGAGAGGAATGATTGAAGAGGACCTCAGTGCTACATGTTGTCTAGATAGTATCCTCTTCAGGAACTGGGCTACCTAAAAGAACCCCACAATAATTTAAAAATCTGATTTGAAAACCCTGAGGACAGCCTAAGATTTCACACTACTGAACTGAAACTGTTGTATTTTAAAAAAAAAAAGTTTCAATGCTATAGAGGTCCTTCACAAAAAGCATCAAGCACATACGTTGAGCTATGTCACGATAGCTTTAAAACATTTCACATTTTTTAGCAAGAACAAAAATGAAATTAGATTTAAAACCTGTTTCAGAGAATCGCCATGCCTTTCCTGAATGTACTTCAGAAACGCGGTTGTCCATTGTAAAGTTGTTGCCTTGTCAGTGTCAACTGTACAGAAAGGAACCAGAAGATTCAGCTCATCACAACAAATCCGGATTCTGCGCCTACAGGGAAATACAAAAGGTTACTAACTGATGGGTGAGAAGGAAGGAAAAAAAATTTAAAAAGGAAGACTACTCACATGCACTACAAGCCATGGACTTTGGGGACTTTTTGTTTGCTACAAGCTTTGTATTTGTGTATTAGTCACTATGTGCAAGGTACCTTATCTTTAGAGAACTGATAAATATTTTGACATCTCTCTTTTTGTTTGTTTATAGAGTATAAAATCAACAAAGACAACCACTATGAAACATACAGATTTTTTTCCTCTGACAAACCAACCCTCACCACCTGCACTGCTTTTTCTTGTTGGTAAGAACAAAACATGTCAAGTTTACATTTTACTCTGGATGATGTCAGGAGTATTACAGTATCAGGATTTTAGGCTTCAAAACTTTGTCTTGCCACTCACAGAAATTACCTCCTGTCTCTCTCCATGCGGTTATGTCTTTCTCTTCGCTGAGCGATTCCATCCTGTGTACCACTTTGCACCTGCATACTTGAATATGAGTGTGCCGACTGCCAAGAACCCTGGGCAGACGCAGTACTCTGGCTATCATCGTGCATATTTTGAATTTCGCTCAGGGGTTTGCGATCTACGTTTGTCTCCGATGGGCTCATGAGGCTGCAGCTTCTTCTGTTTATCGCCTGCTTGCATAAAGTGTCTTCTTGGAAAAACAACGAAACAAAGAGGAAAAGAACCTCTTTATAACCCTCCCACTAATCAGTGAAAATTAAGATCATGGACATTTTTTTTGGTTGTTTTATTTATGTGGAATAATCTTTGAAGCTTTATTGAGAACCTGGATTGACTCACAGCAGCACGTGTCCTTCGGAAGGCCTAAGGCACCATTTGCTGTTTCAAAATCCAACCAGCTTTTATTTTCTCAAAGAACCCACTGAGATCATGCCTGCATTTGAGGCAGTCCTTAAGTGTTCCTCAGTTTGATACTGACTGGATCAGCTTTGGGGTTAAAAAGTGTCAAAAGAAACCACTCTAGGCCCAGATTTGGAAAGGTACTTTGCAATCTTGAGTTTTCTCATTTCAAGCTGGGTTTTTTTTCGAGGAATCTAGTCTCGAATTGCCTATAGTGCATCTCAGACATAAAAACCACACCCCATATGATTCACTAAAATCATATCCATTCTAAAAACCACACAAATTCAGAAAAAAAATGGAGATCTGAAGGCCAAGAGACAGCTAAGTGAAAAGAAGATAATCTGTTTACCTCCAACTTTAATCCAGACTTCCTCAGGCAAAGATTTATTCATAGCCCCCACTGTCTGTTTTGTGGATTCAATTTCCTGATAGCAGAAAGAGAATGTCTTGGGTAGCCCAAGGTCTTGATGCTTGGCAGCTTCCAAAATAGCACAAGACGTTCCAGAAGTCTGTGAAAACCAAAAATGAGTTACTTAGAGGACTATATACATAAATAAGAGACTATTTTGATGTCTTTGTATTAACTTGTTAAATTTTAGCCCCGTGATTTAATGTATGGTATCAGAATAAATCCCAATTACTTCTGCACATCACAATCACAGGATTTTAACAGACTGCTGAATTTTTGGGGGATACTTCTGACACTTCTCAGTGCCATGCTACACCTCTTGCTTCAGAGGTTACTGCAAGTTGGGGGTAAAAAAAAAAATCTTATTTATCAAAATTAGAAAAAAAAAAGGAAGCACAGAAAATGGTAATCTCCTTCTTGTCTTGTATAGATGACGCAGATACACTGATAAATGCAAGAAAAAAAGTCCTTCCACTGAGAAATCTAATGGCTTATTGATGATTACCTGGATGCACACTATTACAAATGACACAACTGCCACACAATTGGTTTGCGCGGCAAATTACTTAAAGATTAAAATAAAAAATGAAGTGAATTACAGATCATTCTGATCACCCCTATTGAAATCAAGCCACACTTAAATACAAACGTTTAGAATTATATGGCATCTAAGAGGTGTAATATAATTATCAGCACTTGATACTGGCAGACTACAGCTAGTATGTTCTGTACCTGTGCTTGTGAAGGATTAGCACCTCCAGCAGAACATGAGTTCATAGTAAATAACGGGTATGTGAACTGAAAAGAAGGCGTGGCAGTCTTATTTTTCCCTAATGCAGCAGGTTTGTTCTCTTGCTGCTGAAGAGGAACACCTCTCAGTTCTGACGGCTGCCGAATCAATGTTACTAAACTTAAAAAAAAAAAAGAAAAAAAAAAAAAAAAAAAAAAAAAAAACAAAACATAAAAAAAGGAAAAATTAACATACAAAAAAAAAAAAAAAAAAAAAAAAAAAAAAAAAAAAAAAAAAAAAAAAAAAAAAAAAAAAAAAAAAAAAAAAAAAAAAAAAAAAAAAGAAAAACACAGCAAACATACAAGACTGACTACTTGACAAGAAACGCAGAAAAACTTACAGCTACACACACTTGTAGTAACTATCACCAAGAAACTACTTTCATTTACTGTAAACAGAAATCATTGCTATTGTCACACTGCCTACTTCAATGACAAAAAAAATTAGCTGAGATAGTATTGTATTCTGTGCAGTTACAAGTTAGCTTTATGCCTCAATAAAATGTTTTATCAACGTGCTAATATAGTTACAGGGTCAATGACCAAAACCGTATTTTTGCTCAAACCTTTCCCCATAGCCAGGCCTCCACACTGTAACACTAATCAATTGCTCTTAATATTTTATTATGATCAAAAATCTACTTTGCTTTAGCAAGTTGCATGTTATAATGTTCATCTCTCACCTTTATTTACATAACATATTGTTATCAAGAATAAAAAGTTGCAAAGTGACTAATTTTGGAACGACATCCTGTACCATTTATGCAACACACAGAGGGGTTTAATCTGAGGTCAGTGGAGTTGCAGCCACGTTTGACTGGCAAAATTTCAAACATCCCAACCCATCATTCTCGTGTATTAAAAAAGGACTGTTCTTAGAAAGAAAATCTGTCGATCTTTTGTAGATCTGTAGATCTTTTCTGTAGAAAATCAGTTTTGAACTATATGATGATACATAGTTTAACAATATAAACTAAAATTAATTGCAACACACTTGTTCAGAGTTACTCCAGATTCTTGGGGTTCTTGACATCTGGGTTTTTCGGTCTGGATGCTGTTGAATCTGTCTTCCAACCGAACTCTGACTGCAGATTTAGATCTAGGCTCTGGTGCCAGTGCCGAATTTTCAACAAGTATGTTTCCTTTATTCGTCTCAACAAAATTTTCATCTTGTTTAACTTTTACTAAACTGTGTCCTGGGCCTTCTACAGAGCTACTGTTAGGCGTTTTATCTGTTTGGTTCAAAGGGAGGTTAGACTCACTAAGTAACATCATTCTGAGCTCCTGAAAGTCAGCACAGCCCAAATGTGGGTTTGAACTTAGCAAACTGCTGTCAGAAGGTAACCCTGACTGACAAATTACTGGGTAAACCGGCTGGTTCCCAGAGCTGTTTGAACACCCCTCCTGACCGGTGTTCAGGGAGGTCTGGTGCAGAGGGGGATCTGCAGAATTACCAGGTGAGGAGACAGAACTGAGCCTAGCTTCCACGTCACCTTCACTAGCTTGTGCCTCCGTATGCGAGTACAGTATGTGCTGCAGCTGGGTATACTCAATTTCCATCATCTCCACCAGGCTGACGTCTGTGGTGGTGAAGCTAAGATTTTGCTCACCAAAGGAAACGTCACTTGAGCCTCCAGGTCCGCCAGCCACCGCAGCAGGATCACGAACACTAGCTGTGCTTTGAGGAAGGGAGGTCTGAGGCTCCTCTGGGGCTGATCCTGACATGACTACAGTAAACCTAATCAGTTACCACTGTCTCTTTCAACAGTAAACCACAAAACCTGCAAGAATTATCAGTAACAGCCATTAAGAAAGAGGGGGGGAGGGAATGGCACTTAACACCGATTCAAACCCACCGCGAGGCAGGAGGGCAAGGAGGAGCTCCTGAGGGGCAGAACCAGCCAACACAACCCTGTGTCCCCCCTCCAACGGCCCCCTCACAGCCCAGGCCAGACCCTCCCCCCCGCTCCAACACGACTCCTCACGACAAACGGATTTCACCTGCCGGCACCCGGCTGCGGGGGGGCGGCTCTGGGTACTCTGCTGCCTCAGCCTCCCTGAGGGGAGTCCCCATGGGCCCGCAGGCCCCAAAGCGGCCCCGGGAGGACGGCGGCTGACAGGAGCTGCGGGGGATGAGGAACCGCCGAGAGCAGCCAGCCCACCCGCAACCCCCCCGCGGGGGGAGGACGGCCTGGGCTCCGGCGGGGAGGCGCAGGAGGGGACGCGGCCGCCCCGCTCAGCCCACCCTAACGCTCGGGGCAGCGGCCAAACCCCCCCCCGGCCGCCGCCGCCAACCGCCGCGCGCAACCGCCGCCCGCGTGGGTCCCCGCGCGGCCCTCCGCGTGACCGCCCCCGCGCCTGCGCTCTACGCCGCACTGCCCCTCAGGCGGTGCCAGCCCCGCCCCGCGCCTCGCTGGGCAACGGACGGGGACAGCGGGGTGTCCCTTAGAGACCCCCGCCACGGTGTGGGGATGCTGCCCAGCCCTCCGGCCCGGCCCGGCGCTGGGTTTTTTGTGTTCTGGGCAAGTTCGGGATGTGGAAAATCCGCGAGGCGGGGCGGTGGAGCGCAGTCCGTGGGAGAAACGGTTGAGCGGGGCTCCCTCAGAGCCGCCATGTCCCTCCGTGAAGCCTCCCCGTTAACTGGGGTTTTTCACCCAAAGCATTATAAAGAAACACGGCTTTTCTGCCATGATACGGTTATTTTATAGCAGGGCAGTAAGGCTCAGCGTTCAGGAGGAGTGCAAGCAGCGGGGGTGTGGTGTCAGTCCCTCCTGGTGGGTTGAAATCCGCCCCAAACTGTCAGGGCTCCAAGGTCCTGGTGCTCGCCCAGCTGTTAGCAGCCACTGATGGTAGGAAGGCAATTTGTCAGGAATAAAGCCACACTGGTTTGAAATTGACGCCTGTGTTTTGTTCCATTACTGCAGGATGAAGGCTTTTCCCTTTTTTGTCCCCACCAAAGTGAAGCACCCGAGGCTCATTCCTACATCCCCTGCACAGCTACAGTGGGTGCACAGCCCCGGGTTTCCTTTTGTAAGATTGACTAAATTATAAACACTTCAGTAGTTTGCCAGTGTTTAAAAACTGTTCTTTGCCAGAAAATGAACCCAAAGCCCCTTACGAATGTTCAGTTTTTCTGGATTTGTGGAGTGGCATCACCACGGGATTCGATGACGATGTTCCTGGATGACAGGTCTCCCGTCAGAGACCATGCAAAGGCATCTGCACAGAATCCCTCTCCACAAAGGATTTTTGTACATTCGGTCTCTATTACGTATCTGCTCCTGCTTATGTCTTTTAGCGTTAAAAACAGATGCCTGATACAGAAGATGCATTCTAGAAACAAGCTAGAGAGCAAAAGGCACAAAAATGTTACTCTAGCTCATGGACAGAATAAAATAAAAAGCACTTCATGAAATCTTTATTCTCTTCAGGAGGATAAAGAATAAAATCAGTTCACTGCGTTCTTTAGTGACATGCGTATGCAATCAAGGCAGCATGCGCAGACGTTTTCCCTGTCAAAGTACCACACTGTATGAGGCGTAGTCAGAGCCTGAAAGTTACACTGGTGACTTTCCTCTAGAAGCAAAAGCAGAAATTTTCAAAGCAGTTTTGTGGACTTTGGACTCAATACACACTTTCCTCCTCTACTCCTTCTGCATGCTCTCCTTTAGAATAAAGTTGGAATATTACGGTCTTTTGTAGATGCCATAATATTTCTGCCTATATTGTTCTAGACCCTTCAGAGGCTTTTACATAAAAAAATTAGGAAAATACTCTTTGGAAAGTTTGCTCTTTTCAGCCTAGATTTTACTGTCTGCTGCACTGTAGAACACTGGAACCTTCCTGCAAAATCCAAGTCCGGGTCATTATAAACTATACAAAGGTGTGGTTTAAAAAAAATAAAAATAATAAGTCATTAGTGTCTGTCTGTATGCTGTTGATTTTTTTTTTTTTTTTGCCATTCCATCTGTGGGAGGATGCATTTACTGTTCATAAATTGTGACAGGTTCCCCAAACTGCTCTGTGATAGAGGAGTGTCTCCTAGAGGATAAAAAGCCACACATCTGTTTCATAACAATGTGAAGTCAAGGAATTCATAAATGGTGTGAACTGAGTTTTTCTTAAGTTCAAAGCTGACCCGAATTACTCAGTATTTTTTCATTTCTCTAGATCTTTTGGTGTAAATTTTACAAATGACAAACTTCCTTACTAAAATTTTAAAAAATCAGAATAGGGAATGTTTTAGAACTGAGAAAAAAATCACATGCACAGATTTTCGTATGATTTTTAGAATGCCTACAATTAAGCATGAACTGGTAGTGATGTCCTGCAAAACATCGTCTTTCATTAGACAATGAGGCAATGGAACCTGGGTACCGTAAATCTCTTGCAGCGGCTCCTGTGGCTTGTTGAGAAGCAGCAATATTTAGCAAATAATACACACGTACAGATTTGAGAAATGGACAACAGTTCTCTGTAGATGTTTATTCTGCTTATGGTAACAAAAACCTGTGAAGTCCTGTATTTTAATGTAGAGTGATATATTTTGCCATATAAAATACATTTACAGAAATTTCTATCAAGTAAACCTAAACAAACACACTTTTTGCATACTTTTATGTTTTTAAATTAGGAACATCTCATTAAGAAAAAAACTGACACCGTGGCAGATGTTTGCATTTAGTACCACCTCTCTGCATATTAACATTTTGTCTACAGGTTCAAGGTCCAGATGGTCATTGATCGTTTCAACCAGCAAATCCTTGATGTATAAGGACATCAGAGATGCACCGATGTCAGCTGTAAAATCTGTAGTGAGATACATGGCACACACGCTACTCCTCATGTAGTCTTCAAGGTGCAAATGGTTACAGGAATCTCATCTGACATTTCCAAAACTATTTTATAAAAATATCAAAATATTTACCCAACTGTTAATCTACATGGTCAAATAAATTAGCGGGGTTTTATTTAATACTTTAGAATTACGTACTTGAAGAATACATGGAAAAGTAGCAATGTAATGTATCTCACGGTGAAAAACTTCCCTCTTGAACCACAACATGACATACCACCACTCTTCTTTTCAAGCTTAATGCTGTTATACCTTCTTCAGTGGAGAGTTTTATAGATACTACCAGCCTAAGGAGAGTCTAACAAAAAGTACTCACTTTGTTTTTAAAGGAGCAAAACATTTTTAGAATGAAAAATACAATAAAATGGGGACATTTCTTAAGTCTATGGCAAAATTCTGCAAAACCAAAACAAAACCTAAAAATTGTTCCACTAAATCAGTTCAACTGAAGTAACAGATCTAGTGGCCCACTTAACTGACTTCTTCTTCTTCCCTCTGGTATACCAATTCATCTGTAGTCTTCACCTTTTTCAAATAAATGTCTCATGTTTTTATAAGTTTCGCTGGTTATAAAGGTGCTACTCTTGTATGTTCTTTAATTCCAGATTTGTAAAAATGTGGTATTTAAAACCTCCCCAGCCTCATGAAAAAACTAAGTAGGACTTGTTTCTTTGCTGTACACTTAGCAGATGGATTCCAAGACACAAAATAGCTGTATGTAAAAAGGAAGAGAGTGCATTTTAAGCTTATAGCATTCCATTTTCAAATCCTCCATCAGTCACAAGTAATTATTAACACTGTTCTTCTGCAGCCTTTTCCTAAACACACACGACCCTTCTGTTGTAAAATAAACAAGACAGCAACAGTGGACTCCTTTTTTTAAAGCGGGTGCTGCAGGAACAACTTTGACACCAAAATATCACGTAAATGAGATGTAAAGGTATGGCTCCTAAGGTCTGGATTAAATTCTCTTAAAAAATTACAATTCAAGTTACTGGAAAACATAACTTTATAATCTTAAAAAGCAATATGCTCTTCTTAAGACTCTTTCCATTTCTGTACTGTAAATGGAAATTTTAAGATAAAGATGCAAGTAGAAAAAACAAAATTTCAGTACAGGTAACGCTGGGAATTTTTGTAAGAAAAACATTATGCACAAAATGCAGCAAGTGAAAGTCCAGTATAGTCTTGCCTTTTCTCTAGAGTATTTTCATTCACAGTTGTCCAAAAATTGCTAATTTGTCAGTACGCTTTGTAAGGCTAGTTTTACAACAGGGTTTTTGTAAAGGTGAGAATATACAGTATATACAGAAGATGGTGACCCAGTCTTTGCTGTGTTGTAAAAGTATATTATTTATTGAAAATATATTATCAGTCAGATTTCTATGACTGATCAGTGGAAGATGAAGCCTCCATTTCCGTTGGTTTCTGAGCCTCCTTCGGTGTTTCAGGCTTCATCTCTTTTCCAGTTTCCCTACTCTTACTCCGATCTTTGCGATCTTTTCCTCTTTCTCTTTCACGATCTCTGTCTCGATCTCTTTCTTTTTCCCTGCTTCGGTCCCGGTCTCTGTCCTTCTCTCTGTCGCGATCTCTGTCTCTGCTTCGTGATCGCTCCCTGTCACGTCTTCGGTAGGATTCTCTCTCTCTGGCTCTTGTTCTCTCTCGGTCTCTGTTTCTTTCCCATTCTTTAGCCCGGTCTGAATCCTTCTCTCTGTCTTTTTGGTTTCTGTCTCTATTCTTGTCCCATTCCTTGTCTCTGTGTCTCTCCCAGTCCCTGTCTCTATTCCAGTTTCTGCCACGGTCTCTTTCCCAAGGTCTGCCATGTTCTCGATCCCTTCGTCTTTCCTCAAAGGCTCTACCTTGTCGATTATCTGCTTGCTGAGGCTCTGGCTGATCTAAACCCTTCTCTTTATTTCCTCCCTCATATCTCTCTCTCTGTCTTCCTTCAAATGTTTGGCCTCTAAATTCAGGATTTTTGCCTTCTCGGAATTCAGGTGCTGACCACTGTCCTTCCGATTCAGATCCTTGTCCAGAAATATTGGGAAGGGATGCAGATGGTCCAGCTTCCTCCCACATCTCTTTTCTGTGGGATGGTGGATGGCTTGGAAGGTCCAGCAGTGGTCTTGGGGACGGCTTCATGCCTTGTTGTGACTGACCTTGGAAATGAAATCTAGAAGGGGGAGGTTCACCTTCTTCTGGAAACATGGCAGGTGCGTCTCCTCTTGGTCCTCCAAACTGAGGAGGTGCCGGACCTCTCTGGTTGGCAAATCTGGGTGGTGGACTCCCTCTCCGTTCTTCAAATGGCTGTGGCAAAAGTCCTCTTGGACCAGGTACATGATGTGGAGCTGGACCTCTCTGCCCTTCAAACTGATTTGAGTGAGGCCCTCTTGGTCCCCCAAAATGACTCGGGCCTGGACCTCTTGGCCCTCCAAACTGAGGGCCTCCTCTCTGGCCTTTAAACTGAGCTGGTGGGGGTCGTCTTTGACCTCCAAAAGGAAAAGGTGAAGGTCCTCTGTTTCCCAGAAACTGAGGTGGATCTGGTCCTTCAAACTGTCCTGGAGGCCCCATCATTTCATCATACTGGGAATCTGAGAACTCCCTTTGTTCCATGGGAGGTTCCATACGATCTTCAAATTGAGGTGGTGACATTCCTCTTGGAACACCAGGATAAGAAGGGGCAGGGCCCCTATTATCACCAAAAAAAGAGGGTGGTCCATGCTGTGCAGAAAACAAGGAAGGAATGGGACCCTTTGGACCTCCAAATCTTCCAGATGGAGGTCCTCTTTGCCCATCATTATTTGGAGAACCATGCTCTTCAGAGAACTGTGGTGCCGGTCCTCTAAAATTAGGTCCATGAGGTCCTCCAGGTGCATTGAGCATCATTTGTGTTGGAGGCCCTCCTTTCTGTCCAGACAAAGAAAATGGAGGTCCAGCCTCAAAGTGCTGTGGGGAAGGTCCAGCCTCACTCTGCACTGACGGAGAATCAGTTTGTTCTACAAATTGATGAGACTGAGGATTTCTTTGTTCGTCATATTGCATTGATGAAAGACCCCTCTCTGGTTCAAAGTGACCAGCCGTGTTTTCCTGAGAAGTAAACATGGGATTTGAAAAAGAATCCCTTCCCATTGCTTCCTGAGACTCATTTGACCAGGATACTTGATGCATGTCTTGCAAAGACTGACTATCATTTGATGTGGAGAAATCAGGCTGAAAAGATGTACTTGGAGGTGTTGGAAGCAGCACTTTACGTAAAGGTTTGGATGTAGAAGAATCTCCAGAACCTGTTTGACTCATGTTTTCAAATTTGATATTAGATGCCTCTTTCTTGGACTTTGAATAATTCATGTCACCTGCAGCCCAACGGTCACCACTAAAACCAGGCTGAGTAGCAGAAACTGAAGTTTTATCTTCCTTACCAAGTGCAGTTTGCAAAGCATTTGGAAAACTTGGTGGAGCAATTTCTCTTGGGGGTACCTCATTCTGTACCGCCTCTGGCTTTATTTGAGAATCAGCATTGCCATTAGTTTCTGTTGCCATTCTTCTAGCTTGTCGAGGATCTCTGTTCTGCCTTGGATCACAGCCCTGGTTTAAAACTTGTGCTTGCTGGTTTAAAGATGAAGGTAAATCTACATTTGGTGTAGCTTGCTGGTCCTGATGGAATAATTCAGTCCTCATTAGGGAAGATTTTGGTGGTGGTGACATTAAAGCATCAGACACGGAAAAATGAGCCATTGAAACACCAACAGCTGCTCTTTGCTGTCTGAGGGCTTCTTCTTGTTCCTCTAGTTGTCTTTTCTGTTCTTCTATTTGTTTGTTTAATTCTTCTAACATTTTTTGCTGTTCTACCAAGGATGAAGTTGCAGATAAGTCAGGCACATATGAAGCAGACGTTTCTGAAGAACTGCTTTTAGTGTCTGCATACATTTTATTCGGTAAATCATCAACAGTAACTTTTGCTTCTTCCAAGATAGTTTCGTCTTCAGGATCATAGGCCTCATCCTCCAGTTCTGCTGTATTAGATGGCTTTTCCACATTGTATCGTTTTTCACTCTCACCAGTCTGCATTTCAAAAGCTTTCTCCGGGCCATATTCTTCTTCAGGATCATAGGGTCTGTCATCCTCTTCCTCTTCTACAGCTTTGTCTTTGGACATCTGTCCAAACTGTTGCACAATGGGGTCTAACAGAGGAACAGCTGACATTCCTCCATCAGCAGCAGCTTGACTTTCCTGATTTGAAGACGGGACCGTTTCAGAGTCCTTAGCAAGAGGCTCAAAAGTTTTCTTCTTTCCAAAAAGTGTCTGCAGGATGTGCTCGAGAGGTGTGGCAGTTTTTGAGGATGAAGACTGCGTAGCTGTAACACTTGCAGAAGCAGCGGTTGAAATTGGTGGGGTTGCAGTAGCTGTGCTTCCACTTTTCATCGAGGACAGTATTTTTAATACTGAAGGTGTAACTGCTGAGGTGTCTAGAATGGGAAGCGGAGGTGGAGGAGGAGGAGGAGGAGGAGGAGATCCAGGTGGTGTTGTACTTACGGTTGAATCTCCTGAATAAAGTGTGTATTTCGGAGTTTTCTTCTCTTGCGAGGCAGCTAGCGGCCCTTTAGAGAACAGTGATGTTTCAGTTTCCTCATGTGCTTGAATTCTGCTTCGCTTTTCCTCTATCTTGTCTGTTTCAATGCCAGTGGCAAGACGTTTCCCTTTCTGACAGATAACCAATCCAAGAATTAAATTTGGCCGAGATGACTCAAGACCTGAAAGAGAACACAAAGATTGTATATGTAAATACTAACTTTTAAACACACTTTCAGTAGAAACTTATTATTTCATATAGTGGCAGCTATAAAAGTCATACAGTTTTAGTTTAGTTTTTCTAAATTCCATTAGATGACCTATCAGCAATTTTCACTAATCCATAAGCATACACATCTATATCTCTTTACTTTGTACATATATTTGTATACAAAAAGTACAGAAATGGTTTAATCCCTTCCTTGACATTTTTAACGAAAGATTGCAGCAACAGGTATGATATTAGTGTGTCTCAGCAATGTTCAAAGACAAAGTTTTCACATTTTTTTGTATTGTTACACCATTTTCCCCTGAAAAATCATGTATTTGCTTTTAAATAATTTGCAAAATTGTTGTTTACGCAGAGATACTGAAAAGGGAGAAACCTGGGCCAAACTGCATCACTACATTTCTGTCGATATCTGTGCTACAAGACTACATTGACACTTACACCAGTCTAGAAATACTTTGTCTATCTCTAAGTTAAACAAATACCAGTCATTGCTAAAAAGGTAACATTAAGCAAACTGTGTTTGGAAACAGCGTTAAAGTTTGTAACCCCCTCTGTTTGTTTGGGTTTTTTTTTCCAGCTACACATTATTTTAAGATGTTACAGAAGCAGGGGAACTGGTAACTAACACAGCAAACAAGCAAAGGAGAGCTTAAGCAGACGTTAATTTAGCGTGTGGGAGAAAATGGTTGGTTGGGTCTGAGCCTGGCACGCAGAGGGCGAGGGGACTATAAACCCCCTGCAGCAGGACTCAGTTTGACGCTCCAGGCTTTCCTAGAAGCAAAAATCCTTGTGAGCAGAAGTGCTCCTTTGGAAAGCTTCAGACCTGAATCCCATCCCAAATGATGGGAAAGTTTCTGCTAATGGTTCACTGGCTGTGATTTTGCTTTCTATCTTTTTCTTTCTCAGTATAGAATGACTCCACATTTGGTCGGTGCTGACCAGTGCAGAGTATCTCACAAATTGGTGTTCAGCCAAAAACTCCTGGTTTTCTGCTCTTAAAGCTTTGGTTATCTGCTTTTACGCAGAGACTTGTGATTTATGCAATTAGTCACAATGAATCTCAAACCCTGAATAATTGAAATGAATGGGTTTCAAAAACCTTTCAGACAGGATACCTAATAAACAGCAATTACTGAAAAATCAGTTTGGAATCCCTGTAAGAAACAGAGATCAAATCCCTAAATTAAAAATATTTTACTACACTTTCAAGACAATAAATTCCAGTAGTAAGTTGATAACATTAGTTCTAATCTGTTTAGAGTTTAGTCAGAATATCTCCATTAAAATTCTACATTTTGATACTGTAATTTTACACAAATACCAAAAGTGATGCCTAACCCGGCTTCTCCATTCACTCATCCATAAATAGGTTAAGCTCCTAATTTTAGGTGATAAAACATTGGCTGCAGTCTCCAGCTATTGCTCAACGACTGTCTTTCCCAAGCATGCATTTTAAAAACGCTGCAAGCTGTCTTGGCAGAGCGAGTAGCCTTCAGTGCTAAGTTATTTATAAAACAGTTATTATCCTTTAGGTATTCCACATGCTGGGTTTGTTGAGTTACGTCCTGTAACTAAAACCATTTAAAACAGGAGATACTAAGTATCGGCCAAATATGTTTCTTACCCTTAATACATTTCTTCATTAAATCCATTTTACCCTATTTCTGTACAGAATGGCTGTATCTTTCCCTGGCGTTACCAGCTGGTAAGAAGTTACCTGTACTGGTAAAGCCACACGCCTAATTTGTGTAAATCAACGACAAAACCCCAGGAATGGACTAAGCACACCCACAGTGTACGTTTCTAAACTGCAGAGACCAATTCAAGGCAGTCTTTAAATGTTACAAACGCCCTTTCAATATTTTTCCCAATTAACTATCAGCAACGCTGGGCACCCTGAGCTCAGGGATGTCAGTCCCTTCCTTACGGTGCACGTGCTGAGGGGAATTGGCTGGCACAGACAATAAGGTCTGTAATGCCATGGTTTTCTACTGCTGCTGCTTTTTGTAATGATATCTGCTGAGGTGAAGGCACCTCACCCCATTCAAGAGTACAGTTAAACTTTTGTTTCATTTGTTGCAATTTTTAAGAGCATCCTAAACAGCACGAGGAGAGTTCGTGACTTAATACTTTGAGAAAAAAAAAACACACTTCCTATTGTAAACTACCAAAAAAATATATCAAGACTTGTGGAATCCTTTGCTGATATATGCTGATATAATTTAACTATCTAATGTACTTCTTACATTCCCGAAGTTGCCACTAAATCCCTCAATAAATCACTTTCTATTGGTCATTAAGACTGATAATACTATTTTTTACAAAGTGCTTTGAGATCTGCAGGTGAAAGTGCTAAATAATATGTGTGTATGTGAAACAAGTAAATTCACAGACAGTGAACCATTGCAAGAAGACAATGCAGACGAGCCCACTGAGATAAAATCTGGAAATAAATGTCTGAGATGAATTAAGTATAAATACGGATAGCCTTCTATTTTCCCCTGTTTTTAAATCACCCAGGTCAGACTTTTTGAAGATCTTCTAGGTACAAGCGCAGTTCAGAAGTCCTCAGTTGTGTTCCAAATCCAGTCCATCAGAAAACAGGAGCAATTCATAATCCACATGTGCCTGATAGAACTGGCTGATACAGCTGGAATATCTTCTAACTAGGATTTCTGGAGTGGCTGGGTTTTATTGTCCTCTCCCTCCTCCCCCCTCCAGTCATACTTATCAAACCGTTTTAAGCTATATCTAGAACATAATGCTTTTCCAGTCCTTGCAAAAGTGTGTTTGACAGTACACGATTAAATTTAAGGAGACAATGATCACTTCCATAAAATGTTTTTATTGATTGTGCAAGAAATAAAAAAGCAGTAAATTCCATCAGATGTCATTAAAAAGTATGGATTACATGTCTTTTATGCTGTGGTTTTAATACATACACAAACCAGAAGAACAGCTTACCTGATTGTTTTGTCCCCATACTGGATTCTGGTTTGAAAATATGAACGCAACTTAGCACAACTACGAGGTAAAGGCTGCTGCAGAGGTTTCCAAGACACGTGAGTTGACGGCAGAAGGCAAAGCGCGTCTTTTATGAATCTGTTACACCATCTGCCCTCTCTGCCTTTGGAACCTGGTTTCTATTGCTATCCTTTAATTCACTTTGCCTACAAAAAGGTATTTCAGTTTGAAAACCTGACTTATAAAAACTTGCCTCCATGAACAATGCCTGCGAATGATGCGTGTATTTCTTCAGAGCAATTCCCTCCAGTTTTGGAAAACTTTTGCAATAAGCAGGCGGAGTTTTCAGAAGTCACTGGTTTGGCTAGACTTTGCTCCACATAGAACAAAACATTTCAAACACCTTGTGCTCCATATTGCACGTACAGCATAATACTTACCACGAGAGAATGATAATGGAGTGAAACCACTATAAATATTACCTCCAGAGATTTCTTGACTGGTCTGCGGGCTAAGTTTCTTGCTTGATTTAACCAATGGTGAATGGCTTGCAAGGGCCTAGGCTTTGTGGATTTATCGGGTGCTGGATATAGGGTTGGGGGGTTTTTTGTTGGGTTATTTTTTCAATATAGTGGCTGTTCCACATCCCTGATCTTACAGGTAAACTCATCCTTCTAATAGCACATCGGCATCTTGTTGCAAAGGCTGTGTAAATTTCAGACAATTTTATCCCAGAGTTGGATTTCCAATTTTTCCCTATTTACATAATTTAAAATTGGGTTTGTATCAAATAAGTTCAATAATGCTTCCATTAAACATTCAACAACAATTTGTCTCGGTTTGACTTTTGTTTTGTGATTTTACCTAGCATTTCACCTCCCCTGTTTTGTGCTTACCTGGTCCCTCAAAAGGCAAGAGTTTGGAAGGAATTGGGTCCTTAGAACTCAGGGGGATCAGGTAGAGATCCTTGACATGTCTGTTGTTATTAGCTACAACACCAAAACGACCACGACTGCTAAAATAGGAGTAGAGAGAGATATAGGCAACTTCTTCTTCTTCTGTTGCAGGATGGAAACGAATCAAACACAATTCCTGTAATACAAAAGCAAAGTGGAAAAAAATTCAACCTGCAACATAGCAGCAAATAAAATGGTAAAGGGCAGATTCCAGGGGTAAAAATAAATTGTACATTCATCATTCCAGCTGTTTACAAGGCAGTACTCTAGCTTTAAGAGAGTACTGTTGTTCAGTTCGGAATATTAAAGCAGAATTAGGTTTGTCATTTTCAGAAATACAGCTTACTTTTGTATCTTACAACAAACTAAACATCTTGAGGCTCAAATTAATAAAAAGAAATGGAAAACTCTTTTCTTTAAAATTTTAATTTCAATCTTCAATACCGAACAGATTATTTTTGCTCAATCATTAAAAATGAATAAACATCATGAAGATTTAAGTACTATGCAAGAGAGAGAGATCAAGAGGATCTGCAGCTCAAAAAACATGTTTCTTCAATAAATCAAAAATTTCAAAGGAATTAGTGCTGTTGGTAATTTTCCAGCTGTGATCTAGATCCGTATTTGCTGTTTACTAATTTATATTATAAAAAGCTGTCATTTTATATTGCTGTATTTTTCTTCTGAGTTTTGCAAAGGATTTTCAGTGAATACCTTAGAAAGCGAAGATTTGAGCTTGCCCACATAATCCCAGACTGTCTTCGGTGAGATCCTCCCACCAATATGAATTGTATCCGGTAAATCCTAAACAAGAAGCATTAAACAGAAGTATGAGAAAAACCACAAGAGACTCATGTTTCAAAGCAGTGCCAAATATTTCTATCTGCCCATTACTGGCTTTGTTTTTCTAGGGAAGCTGCTATTTGAAACACAATTTTCTGCACACTTTCAGTTTCTCAGGAAATGCTGCACTCGTGACTACAAGTCACATGAATTCTAGTGAGCTTCCTGTCATCAGGACAGTGAAACCCATCTTAGCAAAGCTCATACCAAAAAGAACCACCAATCCTACTAAGAAAAGCCCTAAACCACACATTTGTGTTTGAAACTTCCCCAAGGCACATAAAATGCACTTCTTCAGAGAAAAGGTATTATCCCATGGTAGATCCTAACCTGTATAAATATGTTTAAAGACATAAGAATTCTTCACAAATTTGTGAGGAATTTTTCAAAGGCTTTTTTCTCTTTGTTTTCTCGAGCTACTTTTCCTATTCCTAAAAGGATGCCATTTACCCCTGCGACAGTTCCCCCAGAACAATATGAACAGTGACCCCAGCCTTCCTAGTGCCAGGAGCTGCAGAACAGATAAACACGGCAGTGCTAACCTCGCTGAGATAATCAAAGCACCCAGAGACAGGATAGGCTTTAGTGACAAATTTGGCCACACTTTGCATGTTAATAAATCCTTTCCAAATGGTGTTGAGACGAGAGAGAAAGAGGGAAGTATCGGTGTCTTGAGGCGAGCGTGTGTCTGGAACACTGCAAAACAAATCCAAACCAGAAAGGTTATGGCATACAAATGGGAATGGTCCCCTTCTTTCTTTCTTTTCTTCCCTCCTCCTATTGATCAAATACTTTATTTTAAACAAATAACAGAATTTTTACTAAATGCTTTGTTCATATTTTCCATTAACTTGTTTTTAGTGAAAAAAGCAAGGAGTAACAAAAAATAAACTTGTAGCTGCAGACAGGCAAAATGACGCCAAAAGAGACGACTTTTATAAATTAGGTCAGCGCTCTAACTGTTGTGATTCTGACTCTGTAACAAACTCATCTGAATTATATATTTCCCACTAACTGAGTGAACAATATGCATCAGATTCAGTAGCTTGGCTTACTGTGAAGTATACGCACTTGATATTGGGTGAATGATGAACTGCCAAGTATCTTGGATCCAGTGAGGATGATGGCTTTGTCAGTATTGATTTGGGGACAGTCAGAACTGGTTTGGAAGTTTCCTGTTTTGTTTCTCCCGTTGAAACCTTGTCGGGTGCAGGAGCAGAGCGCAGGGCGGGCGCTGCAATGCCAGAGGAGCTGCTCATTGCTGTCCGAGGGTCTCGACCAGAAACCGTCACGGTTGTGACAACTCCTCCAGCGCAAGAGACAGGATAAGCAGAAGCCTCTTCAGAGACAGAAGGATCTGGATTGTTATAGCCCTGGGCTGTAGGAATGTAACTTCTTTCTACGCTCGACTGAGAAACTGCTTCTGCTCCCGGTCCAGCTTCAACCTCCATTGCGTTTTCAGAGATGGGCTCTTTGGCAGGCTCTGCTGGTGGGGCTGCTGCAGAACTTTCATACTTTGGCTGAACTTCTGCTTTTGATTTTGACTCCGCCTTTTTAGCGGGGGCCGCTGACTTCATCTTTTTAGGTGGTACTTCATCTTCGGATGATGAAACTTGACCTATAAATTTATTTTAAGAACTTTTGATTACTATTTAACAATTAAATAGTTTGAAGAGATAAACAGTTAAACAAACAAATAACACTCTCAACACAACTTTTGCACAAAGATTTCTTTTTTTTTTTACTTTGCACAAAGTCAGCCCTGTAGATACCTGTACAGATTTTGCAGTTCAGGTCAAAAAGATGGGCTCGATGTTGACTTGTTGTATCCTTCAACATGCTGCTAAAAACATCTAAAGAAGGAGCGCTGTTTACATTTGGTGCAGATCGGGCTGACTCTTGCTGCTCCTAAAAATGAATAAACACAAATAATATTCCAGTTGATCATTAATTTCAACCAGCAAAAATAATTTGGAAACTATTAATTAACATCAGTTCTTTACAATAAAATATGAAAGGCCTCAGTTAAAGCATAACATTTGTCCTCATTTCATTCCATGGCGTTCTGAAGTAGATAGCTAATGCTCAGAAATACAAGATTTCTCTGTAAACTGACAGCAAGGACTGAAAAATACACAACATTTCAGAAACACATGCAAAATATGCTTATCATGGGGTTGTTGCACTCCTTCAAACTAAAAGGAAAAGTGCTCACAGCACACCTACTGGGTAATAATATCCTGACAGTTCACTGAAACAATCTGCACTTCCAACGACAAATCCCAAACCCTGGTTACCATTCATCTCCCTCGATGGCTTCATGCCGAAGCAAGAGCCAATACTTACATCAGAGTCAGACACTGGCGGAGAATCTTCCATATTTACAACTGGCGTATGTTCCCGTTTTACAGCTGTTTTCTTGGTTTCATGAGATTTGCTTCTTGACTCTATCATCTGAAAGACACCAAACCATTTTGGTAAGAAGCCCACATATTTATGTTTTAATTCTACTCCATACTAAGGACACTGGGGAAAACGATGTTACTTACTGCTTTAGCTGGTTTCTCTTTCCATACAGACAGTTCTTTAGATAAAAGTTCTTCTGGTTTCATTCTCACTAGTTTTGACAGTGGGATTTCCTCACGAAGGACACGATGAAAAAGTCCCTGAAAACAAAACAGACTTTATAGCCAGGCTGAAGAGAACTTGCTTGAGTAACCGACAAGATTTGCAGTGCTGAACAGGCAAAACCTGTTCTAGTTTCGTAATTCCCTGTTAGAAATACCAGCTGCTTATCAGCGAAGTTAGAAAGGTGCAGCAACCAGAAAATAAGGATGAAATAAACCCAAAGTATGGATATTCCTCCTTATCATCAGTAACTATCAGTATCACTGAATAGGAAGGTCAGAAGTTGAACAGCCACTCTTCTATCTATTGTAGAAATAAAATTTTTTAAAAAAAGAAGTTTCAAGTGTTCTCTAGTGAGTATTTTCATCTGCACCAGCATTTGTTCTTTTCTTTTAAAGCATAAATGTGATCATGTCTATGGGCTGTATCCAACACATACTGAACAATGTCACAAGAGGAGAAATTAATCAAGTCTCTATTTATTTTAAGAAATCCATTCTGTCAATAAATATTTTACACCAAATGCCCAAACGTAATAAATACACATGACCAACAAAAGTACTCGTACTGGATTAAAAAAAATAAAAATATTTGAATGGCTTTATGATAACCTTTTATGGTATAATCCGTAAGTCTCCATCTCAAAACCCTTCATGTTGAGGGTAGAGTGTGACATGTCATTAAAGCCCAAAAGTATATTTCAGTACATGTTTACTGTTTAAGGAAATTCCAAACCTGGTTTTTGGGGTCCTTGAGATTGAACATGATGCTACGGTATTTACTCTTGTATCTGTTGTCCGTAACGCGGAACAAGTTAAACATCTCCTTTTCAATATTGAATGCTATTTTCCCTACTTCACTCTCTGTCATGACCAGATCATCGCTATCATTGACTCTGTTAAAAAACAAAAAAGGGTACGTGCATTTATGTTAGGCGTGAATCTTCAGGTGGCAGTCATACAAACCAACTTTTCCGAGGGAGGAGCTAACCTAGGCTCCTCCTCACCCCATGAGTGCTCAAGACTCCTTTAAAAGCCATCTCAAAGCCAGCTCAGGACCTTGAACCATGAACTATGGCAACCTCTCACTGCTGTCCACAGGCGGCCACAGAAAGCAGCCCGTGCGACCCGCTGGCAGCCTTTATACTGCTCACGGCCCCGACCTTCAGAGTTTCTCTGCCATGAACGACACAGAGCCCAAGCCCTGGAGTTTATCCCTGCATTTCCCACTGGGAACAGCATTTCCCTTTCAGAGGCAGTCCCAGAGCGCACTCCTCTAGAATAAGCACTGATGGCTGCTGTTTGCTTTAATAACCATTTGAGACTATTTGCTTCGGGTCTGTTTGTTTTCTTTCCTCCGTGATACTGCCCAGGGTTTGTCCTTGTTGATTTTCATGTTGGGAGGGAAAGCAATCTCTACTTCAGTAAGCCTTTAACCTTTCACTGTATTTGCTATGCCATGCTCCCTACAACCTCTCCATCTCCACAGACCAGATTTTAAAACTTCAGAGCACCTGCATTAGAAAAGTTTCTATGGTGTAATTTAATTCTTCAGCTGTAATTGCCTCAATATAATAAACAGAATAGTGAGGTGGGGGCTTTTTAAGGCTTTTTTTCATGGACATTTATTTTACATGAGGTTTTTTTTTTATATAAACCTGAAATACCAATTACACTTGCAGTAATTTGTAGTATAAATTCAACCCCTCAATGCCCCTTATCAAGAAATAAACAAAACTCTGCAGGCTAAACTGTTACTTCTAGTTGTAGCTTCCTATGTAAAATAAGTGCTTTCAATTCCCACCTCTTCCATAAAATTTCTTTTAGGGACCGTCGAATATTTTGTCGAATCTGAGAGTTGGGTTGTGACTGCACAGGGCTAGCTGATGCTTTTGCTTGACTGCTTCCAGGTGCAGCAGAAGTGGAAGGCAGTGACGGCTTTCTGAGTCCTCCACCCAAACTGGAGGAAGGAGCTGGTTTTTTGGAAACTGATGAGCCAGGAGAAAGAGATGAAGGTTTTGAAGGAACACTGCCCAATGAAGGCCCTGGTTTCTTGGGAATTACACCTTTGAAACTTCCAGCAGGTTTAAGCTGATGTTTAGTTTGTGATGTGTTAGAGGAGGACAGGGACTTCTTTGAAGGAAGATTTTTAGCGACAGAAGATGTCTGCTTCTCCATTATAGATACAAGAGCTTTCTTTGATAGCACCGTATGCTCTCCTCTGTCTTCGTGCCTCCTCTCTTCCCTTTGAGCTGTTAAAACAAAGAAGAAAATACAATATTAAAGGCTTAACTTCATACATTCCTGTTCATGAAGACCTGTTACCATCTATTAAGAAAAGTCTGTGAAATGACATCTCCAGAGAATAACTATCAAGGAGACAATTTCAGCTATTTACTTTCACTGGCCGCTTAAAAGTACTTTTACAAACCATGCAGAGGTTGACATCGTTCTTTTGAAGGAATTTGTCTTTGATCCTTCAGAGAGTACCTCGTCTCAGAGGCCCACTGAAGACTTTTTAAAGAGTTCCACTTTGGCTCTGAAGGTTGAACATTTTATTTACAATCCATGCACGAAAACGGGGGGGGGGGGAGGCACCACCTTCAAAAGATTCCTGAGTGAGATTTCATGATTAAGCTTTAAACACACCCCAAATTTCATACTTTTTTTTTTAAAAGGGGAATACAACACACATCTTAATTTAAACAGAAAAATTCTCATACCACCTTACAGACCTGTTTGTTACAGAGGCTGACCTGATGATGAGTCCATTAATTTGAAACTGCATTAAGTTTCATATTATTCATGCCAGCATGAATATCATACTGATGACGTTGCCGGAAACTATTATTAGATCTTCCTATTCAGCTCCTAGCTAAGTTCTAGATACACAGAACAATTAAACAGGAATATTGCTGCTCAGGCTGTGGCCACCTAATTCCCCCCATTCTCAAACCACCCTATTCACAATATTCAAGTTTTCCATTTAAATACTTTTTCTAATGTTAGTAGAATAATTAATACACATCATACAGAAGAAAATTTACAAAGTATAAGCTCCACCTTTCACCCATGTTGAAGGGGGGGGGGCCCAGGACTTTAAGCATTTCTTTAAATTGCATTTCATCTGTCCACCTCCTGGCACTGACAGCAACAATTCAACACAGCAAAAACCAAAACCAAATAACCACACACACCCCCAGCAAAAAACCCATCAAGACATTAAAATAACACCAGCACCTTTATCCTGACAGCTCACGCAAGGGAGGGTTCTGATGGAAACTACCAAAACCAACTCCTGAAATACAGCTGTTTCAATTAGAAAAGCCAGGTTTTCTCCCCAAAAAAAGAAGCCTTTTTTCTTCACAAATCAGATAACCACTGACTAGTTAACAAGTTGATTTTTAATTTGATGTTTGTAGCTACTGAGTTTGTAGATTAATTAGCCCAGAAGCCCCAGCTGCAAAATGCAGGATGCTTCCTGGGAAGGATCCAAAAATTTAACTTTTGATAACTTTACCAGGGACCAATAATCCCTCTTCACTTTCCACATCTGCTACAATGAGAGCAGAAATTCCTAGGAGGGTCGAAAATGTCCCATCTTTCTATCTGTTCTAAGATGGACTTGAAGGGGACAAAGTGCTGCCTTGAATTCTGGTTCAGGAAACCACATAAATCAGCCCAAGCTTCCAATGGAAACACCCCTCAAAACAGGAAAGATTTGGAATGCTCAGGAGACACGATGGGATAGTCCCTCATTCTGGGAGGAAATGTCCTTGGCAGCCTTTCTCCATGCTCATAGGTCAGTACCCCCTGAATGTCAGCACATGCTTCCAGCAGAAAGATGCTTCTAACCCCAGGTCCTTTAACTGGGCTCTTACTGGCGGCAGTTTACCACAAATACAGAAACTGGTGGTTAAGATGAACTGGGACTACACACTGTACTTGAACTTCTGTAAGGCTGGAGTATAAGGGTGTGTGCTGAACTGCTGGAACACAAGCAGAAGCCAGAAGATCCAGAAACTCTATATATTTATCCTTTTTGTTTTTTTTTTCTAGAAGCATTTTACAAGCAGACACCTTGAGGAATTTTTCTGAGGCTTAACTATTTGAAGTGCAAAAGAAAACAGCTGCCCTAATACACTAAATCATTTCAAAGATTTTAAAAATTTTGCTGTAAAGGAGATTAAAGTGATTCTTTTCTCACTATTCCCATAGTTTCCCTAGAGACTGGTCTCGGTTACTGTCAGAGCCTCAGCGAGGGAGACCTTCCATGGGACCCACAACATCTTATGTCCTCAGCCTCCCCCAGAGCCACCCTGCGAGCACTGTACGAGGTGTCAGGGCTTTAGCAATCCTGGGAGGGAGGAAGGGGATCGGGAAACATTGCTGATTTTCTTTGTTTGGTCAAATTCAGCACCCAGAACTTAACAGAGCTAAAAAGCCAACCTATTCTGAGCTAATAGTCTTGGACAGAGAGAAGGTGAAGATCCAAAATGTGCGCATTGATAATGCCGCAGGAATTCCTTTTTCCTGGTTTATTTATTGTACCTTCTGCACAGAATTGGACCTTCTGAGGCAGGTAGGACAGAAGCACGTTTCTGTCACTCATCATGGAAAGACAGGACAGCACAGCTCAGCTTTCAAAACGATGACAGTAAAACTCCGTCCTCAGTGCCAAGACACTTGGTTCTTTTGGTTTACAGCAGAAGCACAAAATGTGAATTTCTAACTTTGTATTTAATTCTCTATATGCTATCTTTATAATTATTGGTTCAAACTAGTCAACAACTACATTGATAAAACCAAAACCAGCACAACCAAGATGTTCAGTGTCAAGCAGATGTATGTGTAAGAACTAAATCCACACCACAAACCTTTCTATGTTACAAACAGCTCTATCAGAGTCACAATATGTGCTTGTAAAATAAGTAAATAACTGGTACTAGTGTGACGGTAGTGTGACATTCCCAGGGTTGAAGGGCCACAGAATCAGTAAGTGTCCAAGAAGAAAGATGCAGCAGCACCCGTTATTCTGCAGGTTGACATCATGACTGTTTAGAAAGGTCTCCAAATGCATGTAATTCTGTTTCTTTATCCAACAGAAAATGTGCAAATATTTCATAGGCTTCAGGAGAGTTAAACAGTTTCAAACTACAACTCTACTTTATAGCTGTTAAAACTGCCGACCTAGCAGCGCTTGTTCATTAGAGAAACTGATGGTACGGATTTTGTATGTACTAATTCAGCCACATGTAGGTCCTTCAGTGCTTCAGAACATCTACCAACTGCTTTTTCAAATCTACAGGACACAGCACTGTATCTGAAGGACACTCAAATTGTTTGTACATTTCAACAAAGAATCAAGACTACTTAAGTCCTACAGATGCAAATAACCTGTGATGGCTTTAGAGGTACTTCATCTAAAACACCTCTTATCCTACTTGGACTTTGAGAAAACACTATTTTTGTCCTATCGAGTTTTAGGGTTTAGTGACAAGGTTAATATCCTGCCCCAGAATCCAGCTGAACCAACTCACTGTGTCCTTACTCGGGTCTTGGATCCAACCCACTCGAGCACCCAGTTGAGTGTGAGGAGGGAGCAGGAGTGCCTCTGTGCTGGCAGCTCACTCTCCTATGGACTGAGCTGCAATGTAAGCACCCCCCAAGGCTTACGCTCTCTTCTGGTAGGTAGGAAACTACAGCAAATGTATATTTCAAAGAGTTAACAGAAGTATGTTCTCTCTTCAGAGAGCAGTATGCCAACAGATGTGGAATTTAACTTCTGAACAGACGCCACAGTCGCTCAGCAAATTGACAGGACGCAGAATGGAACGGGTATTCCCTCAGACCACAAGGTTCACATCACTTTGCCTTGTAGTCCATGGACAACTTGCAGAGAAAACGCAGTCAGTGCCTACTATACACAGGAGCCACTGTATTTTCTACTGTGATGTTTCTGGTCCTTTTCATCAGTATCTCCAGCGTACCTACAACAGACGCTCTTAAACAAATTTAAAATTAAATAGAGACAACTACTGAACATCAGCCTATTCGTCCTAACAGAGTAACATCACAACAGGCAGTGATGCCAGAATAAAGCATTTAGTGGCTCTTCTATTCAGCGCTTTTGAACATATAGTACATAGTGTACCTCCCTAGTTAAAACAAAACAAAACATTCATATTCCTGTTTTCCCCATTTTGTCCTGTGAGCCACTTCTGAGGACAGCAATAGGATTCTTCTTGACTGTAGAGAGGCATGGGCTGAAAAGATGAGAGGTGCAGATGGAGCTCGTGAGTCAGCTCATTTCCAGAGTGAAACCCAGTGAATGCTTGGGCAGAAAAAAGTGCATTCTTTTCAAGGCTTAAGAGATAGCATTCCTACGGTATGTTCCCTAGAGCCGTAATGATGATCTCTCCCACCAGATGTCAGCAGGTCCAGAAGCCCTTCCCTAAGGAAATTCCTTGTGAAGCCAAGCCAAAGATGGCAACATGCAGCTCAGAACAAAACTCCTGTTAAGTGGTGGAGGACAAACTGCCACATTATCTATTGTTACAGACAAGGCTGTTGAAAGCCTGATGGTTACATATACTTCACTTTTGTACATCTCCACACTGACGTTTTAGCTTTGTGATGTGCTTGTTAAGACCCAATTTAAGAATTATTTCCACAGTGTGGGGCTGTTTGGCTGCAGGATTTGCAATATGCACTGATGCCATAATCCCTCACCTACACGGTGAGGTTGTGTTTTACACCGCCAGCATGGAAACTGCCCAAAGGAAACTTTGTTCCTCCTATCTCTTCAAATTTTTTTCTGTTTTGCATTGAAGCCTATTCTAGTTCTTCCTCCTTTGGAACAGTAGCTTTAGAAAGCCCCTTCAAAAATACACCCCTCCCCCCCTTTAGTTTCTATTTAAGTTATCTCACTGTGACTGGTTATTTTGCTGGAAACATCTGTTTTTTCCAATTTTTAAATACCTTAAGACATGTGCTATTACTGTTCTTTGTATAGTTTTAAAATTATTCAAATCACAGTTCTTCAAAGATCTTTAATTCCTTGCTCTAGTTGATGCTACAAGTTTTAAGCTATGGGTAGATAAACCACTTGAAGAGCCTGTTTCATAATGAGTCTCTAAGGTTCAGATTTTTTTCTTTTAAATTTTTTTTTTTTAAAAAGAAGCCTCACAGCTACATAGTACTATTATGAGAAGTTTCCCTACAGAATTCAAAATTTGGCATAAGGCTGTTCATACACCAGAACTATTGCCTCTAGGGTCTAATATTGCCTTAACGTTTCACTCTGTTCTCCTCCATCTACACCAATCTGCCTTACCCCCCAGCCCCCAGGATAAAATTCCTCAAGGCAGTGTGTGTGTGGAGCACAGGCTGGTGGCTATGTTGCCTTGTCCAGCTTGCACAGAACCTTCCAGAGTGGGAGCACTGGCCCAAGGGATCGGGACGTCCACAACCCAACACTCCCGGAGCACTGCCCTGCACACCGGCGAGCCTCTGCAAGCTCACAGCACGGAGACTGCTGAAGCACGTGGGGGTTCTAGATACTTGTCATGTTCCTCTGCCACTAAAATAGAAAGTTCTAGCAAAAAACCAACTAACTTTCAAATGGATGTGCAGCATACAAGTTTGTGTGGCACCAACAGTAAGAAAGTGGGTAGGTAATGTTTTTCTGTAAAAAAAAAAAATTTCTGTAAAATTCCACAGTATGAATAATAAAATTTAACAAGCAGAGTACAGTTACTTGTGATCCACCTCGTAAAGTGGATCATTTACTACACTTAGCAGTATTTTTATGTCCTTTTAAAAATACCTGAAGTCAAGTTAGAGGGAGGAAAATTCACACTAGTGAAGCTTTGCAGTTGTTAAAAAAGTAAAAATACCCGTTGGAAAGTATTCTCCAACACGCTGCGTAAGGGCTGGCCAGAGCTGAGCGATTATGTATTTTGAGAAGAGCTACAGATCTGCAACAACACTAGCCCTAAACATCTGATAGGAAAGCAGGTATGAAAAATACAACCTGCATTTATTAATATTATTGTTATTTAAAAATTCACCAAAAACCCCAGCTAGCATTCTGAGTGTCACTCAAAAATTGCCCTGTGAAATTGACTGTGAAGTTCTGCATGGCCCTGCAGCTCTTTCTTGCCCAGATGCAGGCAGCTGCAGTATCCAGCTCTCTGTGCAGCCGTTCCAGCACGCTGCAGCTGTCCAGACTGAAGATGACACAAGGTAAAGGCAGTGCATTTTGGCACAGATCCCAGTAGAAAAACAGGCTCTTGGCTCAGAGATTCAGTATCTCACCCCTATTTGCCAGTATCTGAGAATTTAGAAACTGCATTTCCCCCTTTGTAAAACTGTTGAAACAGAAGATGGGCAGGATTTCTCACATTTAAACTGTATGGCTCCAACAGCTTCCCTTTGCCACTCAGGATGTCCTAAAAGTACTTGTCTGACACAGCTGGGGGCTGACCCCTTTCTCCATGACTCATGACAGAAATCATTTAAACAGAGCAGAACTCAACTAACCCCTCCACCCCAAGGCAGCGGCTGAGACTGAACTTAATCCACGAGTTCTTCCAGAGTGAAACCTTTTGATGCATTCCTGAACTTCAAAATCCGAACAGAATACATGGGAGAGCTGGTGCTTCACGTGTCAGCTCGAAAGCATCTCCAACGGAAAGTTACTTACCAGCTACAAGCCGTTCCTCAAGAGCAGCCTTTGCACAGTGCCAGTGCTGGGATGTACGCCCCACACCTCAGAGCCTCTGAACCTCGCAGAGTCAGTCCCGGGAGGTGCCCCTGAAGCACCCTCTTGTGGCACCGCACATTCAGTGCCCGAGGCTGGGAAGGTGCCGTTTGTAACCGCTTCGGTCCCACGGCCGTTCCACTGCTGCTCGCCCGAGACCTGCTTTGGTTCAAATTTTGGGGTCCCACGGCCGTTCAACCGCTGCTCGCCCCGAGACCTGTTTTGGTTCAATTCTTTCGGTTCCACGGCCGTTCAGCCGCTGCTTGCCTGAAACCTCAACTTTTTGTCTTTTCCCTCAAAGACAGCTTAGCATTAGTTCTAAAGAATTCAAAAGCGTTGAACTGTTCCCTGAATAGGTTTCAGGGTTAGTTTTCACTGTTAATTACCTAAGGAACAAGACTTTCTGATCCAACACCAGTGTTTCAGAGGTGTGTCTCCTGCCCTGCAGTTTGGCTTCAAAAGCCTCGATCGGTTCTAATCTGCATAACAATGAAAGCTCACAGCTGAACTGCCTGTATGCCTTTACATTCAGGCACACAAATCAAGGAAACCTGGCTTTTAATTAATTCAGGAAACTCTGAGACAAGGGCCTTTTCTGTGCTGGTGATTTGTTTGCATTAAAGCCAACACTGTAGCTATGCTCACCCAAACCTGCAGCTTAGCTTTGTTTTGTTCTAATCTCCATGAAATGGTAGTGATTTCTCTGCTCTACATCAGTCGACTACATCTTCACAACTACACCACTGCTGAATGAGAGAGGGGCAGAATCTCCTGCAAAAAAAAAAGGGTTCCTTATTTTCCAGACCGTTTATGGATTGGTATCATCACTCCTTGCAGGGACAGGCCATCTTCAGTTCCAAGTTCAGTACAGATCAGACACAGCAAATCATCAGCACCAACATCAGCAGCAAAACTTGACTCCGAAGTGCAAGAGATCACCTCAAAAAAACCCCTTGTATGTGGGGACTGGCAGAGGAAGACCTTTTTCACTGGCTATGCAGTCAAGTGAGCGAGTTCAAAGAACTGAATATTAGTAAAAGAAAGCAAAACAGCAGCAGAGGGTGGTGAGGTTTTTTTAATCAAACTTTCATCACTTTCAGTGTTGATGATAAGCAATAAACCACCCTAATATTCAGTGTGTTCATAAATTGTAGCAGGTTTGTGCCCCCTCCAACCCTTCCCCTCAGCAATGGTTCTTTATACTGAAGCCAAGCACCCATCACGACATGACTGCTGGCTTTCTGTTGTCCAAGTGCCTTGGGGGTGCTAGGTGCCTGAAAGGCAAAACAGGAACCACCAGCAGCAGGGACCAGCCTTCCTAACTTAAGAGACATCGCAAAAATCTTCATGTGGCCGACAGCCACAGGACAGATGTAACATACCTTGTAGAGCAGAGGAAGGGAGCTCCAGTAGTTCACAGGCAGGAGATGATAATCGCTCCCCAAGGATCCCACTGCTCCTTTTAATTGGCTGGGTCCCAGGGGATGTTGGCTTCAGCAGCCACTACTGGTCCGCCTCACTCCAGAGCCAGGGTTCAGATCATGTGCCAGCCCCTGTGCCAGCACAGCCCCTGCCATTCTCATGATGCCTGTTCAGCACCTGAGCTGTGTTACACCAGCCACTCCTGTACTATCATCTTTCCACAGCCAGAAGATCTCCAATACGAGCTTCTCAAAAGCTCTGGCAGACTGATCTTGAGTATTCTGATTTGGTCTGTCAGCAGCCTTTCTGAAAACTCCTCTAGTTACAAAGGGTTAAGGCTAGACCTACATATACAGCAGACATGTGTCCCAGAAAATTGCCAGTAACATAAAATAAATGTGTATATCCTTAGTATGGGTCTAAGATGCCTTAGCTTTTAAGGAGTTAACTGATCTACTTCTGGCATCTGAATTACAACAATATGGAACTTGGCACGGGCCAGTTTTTCCAGTTTTTGGGCCAGTTTTTCCAGTTTTTCCGATGGGGAAGCACTCACACCAAACAAAGGCATCAAGTTTAACTAAAAATCAGTCCTTGCAGACAAATATACTTAAGAATAGCTCCTTAGTACTGCAACATACACTGCACTTAGCTGAAGACTCACAACTTAAGCTGGTAGTTGCCTGAAGAGAGGCATTAAATTGGCACCAGTCTGTGTGCAGACAGAGCCTTATTTTTTTCTTTTCACAACAGTAGTTACAGCTTCCTACATCACTTTTACCTCCTGAGCCATAACTCCTCTGTCTTGTGTACTACATTTTCCCCCTGCTTTCTTTACAGAGGTATATTTTCTTTCATGCCTTTGTACTATTACTGAAAAAAAATGCACAAATGTAAATACTATATGCTATAATCCTAGCATTTTGGTATGCACATATTTTCTGATGATGGGCTCCCAGTATCAGTGTATTCCCTTTAAAAAGTCTCCATATGTTGTTAGAGATGTATAGGAACAAAGCAGTCCAAGTGCCCTCTGCATCCAAGATATTTAACTATACAAGCAAACACTGTTCACTTTGTGAAAGGTCTTGGGTGTAGAAAAGTTTAGGTGCAGAAGAAGTGAAGAAAACTGAAAAAGGGATAATAAAAGGAAACGTCTCACCAGAGCCAGGGCTCAACAACCTGGCCTCCCACTTCCAGGAGGTGGCAGCGTTGTCTCTCCAGAATTCACTGCTGTAAAGCAGGCAAGGTACTGCAAACACTGTGCTTTTCCCTTAATGAAACACTTCCCCTTTGAAACCCACTCCCAGAATCAGGGAATCTCAAAATCAATCCCTAAACAGACTGGGAAGAGAGGAGGAGGCTTGGCGGCAGGGTTTAGATGCTTATATACAATATGCCCCTACCACTTAGTAGATGTGTAAGAGTGGCTTGATTTTCTTCTTGCTACTACTTCACAAAACTACTGTCACATACAGAAACAACAAAATCTTGTATCTGACAAGTACAGAGTAAAAATATCAAGTAAATCCATGTGTGAAATATGATAAACTGACTGATGGAAAGAGTATTAGAGAGAGTAATTCTGCTAATGACGTCAATTTTCCTTAATTCCTAAAGTGCCTCATGCACTTAAGTCAAAAATAAGGACTTGCAGAACATGGCTGGAAGCTCCGGGAGAAGGCAGGTGGTATTTCGAAATACTGTATATGGAAGAACGCATATCGTTAGCCTCGTCTAGGCGACCTTAAGTTCAAACATGACACATCTAGATGGCTGAACTAGTCATTTCAGACATCTTTCATAAGCAATGTTCAAAAATAAGCATTTCTAAACAATGAATCCCTTTGTTCTAAGATCAACTTCTAAAACCGATTACATGTTTTGTCCACTGAAGGTCTTTTTCTTGACAAGCTAGATCAGACTTAGAGAATTCTACCTTTTAGAAAGGCGAAGTGAAGTGAGATGACTCTCACGAATTTCCACGATGTCGTAACGTCTATGTTTTGAACAGCATATAAGGATTTGCTAAATAAGTAAAATCTTGTCGAATACTCTTCAAGACGATGCAATAGCAGCTTCTCAGGAAGATTACCGATCAAACCCATCCAATCAAAAAGCTGGACAATTTTTTTCACAAATACACAAACAATTTACCTTGGAATTTAGTAGTGGCACAGAGTCCCCATGTACAAGTACAACTTACCTTAACGACAGCAAGCTGAAGTTCTTCCTTGCATTTGATATCAGAATTCTTCATCACGTGAACTAGGTTGTTTTCTACTTGTTAAAGGCTGGTATATACACATTATTTTTTCCATCAATTTAACAACTAAAGTACAGGAATCCAATTTTCTACCAGAATTGGTTAAATCTGTACATAACCTCCAGTGTGGTAAAACTTCAGAGGTACACCCCTTAAAAAAACCTCAACCTCCCCGCCTCAAAGTCTGTATTCCTGTCCTCTAGAAAAAAACTGTAGCAATAAGGACACTAAGTTATATGGACACTTGCAGTTATATTGAGATAGAAAGTGTCAAAAATCTGACACGTAAAATCAGCCCTTATAGTTTCATTTATGTCTTTTCTGATTTTTGTGTTTAAAACTAGTTTCTGACAAAAAGCCTAGCTTCTGTAGAACCACCTTAAAAAAATGCAAGTTTATCAAAATATGTCTCTTAAGATTTCACTATAAAAAAGGCATAGGGCTAAAGTAACAAAACCTGCAACAAAAATACGTAGGGAAAAATAACTGTTTAAACATTTGATGCTGGCTAATATATATATACCTAGTAAGTCTACTATGAGCTATAATAATAAACAGCAATTTTGCATAGCTGGTGTTCCCCCAGTGTTTAAAAATTAAATCTAAAAAAATATAATCTCACAGATAATTTATGAACTTATCAGTTACTTTACATATAATGTAAGTGTTTAATAAATAGGTTTATTTCTGAAAATAAAATGTAAAAATTGGCTTAAGTGTGGTTAAGCTGTGAGAACTCAATTTCTGAATTCATTAATCTCCAAGTGAGTAAACATTTAGACACCAGGTCATGTGTTTTGTAAATATGAAATGTAAGATTTCATCTGAAGTTCCACCACTGCATTATAAAACTACTTAGGTGGAGTCAATCAAAAATGTCATTAGCAGAAGAATTTGTTCAGGCTACAAAGCAGTATTTACTTACCTTTATATGAGTTACAAGGATGTTACTCAAAACCTGCAAAAACATGCAAGGCAGTACCTCTGCCTAACATCCACTTAAGATGTGTTCATGTGTGTGTGGATTATGTGTGAAGAATGAACATATAAATNAAAAAAAAAAAAAAAAAAAAAAAAAAAAAAAAAAAAGAGTACTGCCTACCCCCCCAAAACTTTAAAGAATGGTTCTTAAATTATTTCATGTAAGGAAGAAAAGCAGCAGGAAGAACCTGGATATACTTGAGAGTTAAAAGCTGTTTGCAGAAGTGTAAAGTATCGTTGGATACCACGTTGAAGATTTCATTCTCGGCACTAGCACTGAAAATGCAAGACCTGAGAGACAGGTGCCAAATGTAAATTACAAAATACAATTCAAATTAGTACAGTCAATTCCTGGTTCACGGTGCACACTGTGCAACCTTTTTTTAAAACTTAACACAAATGTATCAATACTTACCTTTTCCAGATTAGAAACAGTTATTGTCTTTACGGGAAAAATTTAAAGCTTAATCATGTAGTTTTCATCCAGAAATCAGCTGGGTAGATTGATAAGCTCTTAATCATACAACTGTCATATGATACAAATGAAACTTCTAAAAGTGTGTCCCATTTGTGGGTATCTCTGAGTATGAATCTTTGAAGGTGGAGTTTGGTGCCATATTAAGGAAAAAAACCCCAAACCCTAAGCTCCCTAGTCTTGCAGAGCCAAGAATGGATGGCTATTGAAAGAAAATGTGAATGATTATTCAGGAATATCCCTATGCGATACATACATTTGAACAACAGTGAAGATGAAATGGCAGCAGTCCTTTCAGGCTTTACAGCATTGTAATTATGATCGCTTGCCCACGATGGTGTGGTGATTTCTGCTGCTGGCTCTTTAACAATAGGTTGAGGGTTTGCCTCAGTCTTGGCAGTTGTCAAAACTGTCTTCTTCATATTCATCTCTCTTTTCTCAGGAAATTGTCTCTTTTGGTTTGAAAGAGGCTTCGTACCTGCCTGTATAATTAAAAGAAGCTTAGTTACTAATAATCTTGAAATGCATTATATTTTACAAACACGCAAAAATATAGTTACATATATGTACACAGATTTCTTTTATAGTAAGCTCCTGTACATACTTGCAGTGATGTAATTTCACATTCAAGTCTATAAAGCAAAGATAATACACCCTGTAACTTCAGGAAATGAGAATGATAAAGAAACCACCTCAAGACAGCAGTATTTATCATCAAATCGGGGGGTGCTTGTTTGAAAAACTTCTGCCCGTTTTACAGTGGTTTCAACAGTGAAAGGAGAAGGCTTTGATTTCACAGAATCATAGAATGGTTTAGGTTGGAAGGGACCTCAGAGATCATCTAGTTCCAACCCCCCTGCTTCCCAAAGCGCGTATACAATGCAGTCACATTAGTTCATAGTAATTCCAACCTACTGCCCAAAACTCAGTAACCTGGAGTTAAAAAAGGTAAAACTAATTTAGAACTGAATTAAAATTTTAGAAGTGTACTGCTTATACTTTTTTTAAAAGGTAAATTAATTTGGATTTTTTTAAGGTGTGCTGCCATCTAGAAGGCCCTTTCAAGAAACTATCTCTATCTAGAGGCAATTATCCAGATTTTTAAAAAGTGACAGGAAAACATTTTATTGACAGAAGAATTAAACATGCTTTTATCACAGAAAAAGGCAAGAGAACAACAAAAAAAAAAGTAATAGAAAGCCCCTCTTCATTGCAGGACTTCGCAATTTCATTTGACTCAAAAAAAAAGGACAGCACAGAAATAAGCCACTGTGCTTCACAACAGCTGTTTTGGATCATGAACACAAGCTTACCTGTAGCTGAGATTTTGGCATGCCAGGTTTTTCAGATTTTGGTTTGATCTTCTCTTTAGGTTTTGGTTTTGTATCTTTGCCAGCACTTAAAAACTTCATTGTGGCTGCAGCATGTTTGAGAATGCAATCATTGCTGCAATACACAGAATCAGGCTGGGCCAAATTAAAACAGCCAGGACCAATGCACTTCGATGCACCAGGAGCTTCAATCACCTAGAGATTGAAACAGAGTGAGTTCAAACTTCAAAGAGGAAACACCAGAAGTATACCTTCAGAACATGAAGAAATGCTTACATATCATATGCGCAGACTATATGGCTCTGACTTGCACAACTGTCAACATGAAAACAACCTTAACTCATGATCTTATAGAAACAACCCATATAAACATAAGAGTTGAACTCTGGTACCACACTAGTTCCAGAATGTGTTGTATTTTCAAGTGGTTAGTCTGCTAGCAGTGAACTAAGGCAGGCTGGTCTCCTAAATTTTCAGATCCCATAAGCCCAGAAATGCTTTTGTCTGTCTCTACATCATGTGAGAAATCTCCTTAATAACGCAGAACTGGTTTCTCAAGAGCAAGGTTTCTAAACCACATTTTACTTGTATATCACCATCAGCAGCTCTCCTGAACCATGCACATGTGCAAAACAAAGCACTCAGCTATTCAGGTGTACAGGTAATTCTTGCTCTAGAGGTTTACCAACTTTAATTTTAGAAGTCTCCAGCTTACATAAACACATCGATTCTCCTAGACAATTTTGCCATAGCCTAATACTTCTTACACATTGAGAAGTTTGCATATGCAACCTGTATTTTCCTCTACTTCACCATTACTCTCCATTTATATTGGAGTGTTATATACTAAGCACTTCCTCTTCAAATGTCAAGATTTAGACAATAGCACATCCCTTGAAAACAGAGTGCATTAGGTCAAAGTCTAGAAGGTCTTTTAGGCTCCAAAATATGACCTCTACATACTTACACCTTTAGTCTCACTCTTCTAGATTACTCCTAAAATGTTATACAACTGACCTAACGCTCAGAACCAA